>OMNN01000147.1:3206-14072 GCA_900302755.1 Chromis chromis | reverse complement strand
GGGGGGGAAATATAGAATTAGAAGACCTCTGTGACATTAAGAAGCGCCCAGAGGTATTTTAGTCTGGCAGAGCTAACTCCTGGCCAGGGAGACCCCGGAGGGATACAGTGAGCCAGAAGAGGTGAGGAGAACAGAGGGGAAGAGAGTGGAGTGGTAGAAAGAGGAGTATTTTTAGGGTGGTCTGTTATCTGTGGAGAGGAGGGCGTGCGGTATCACAGCCAGGTCACATCGCTGAGGGGAGAAACAGCACGGGCTCTCCGCCGAGACGCTAGATAAGGAGGAGCAGAACAATGAGATCTCTCTCCGTCTCTCGTACATACACTTAAACATCCACACACACACACATGCACACACCGAACAATCTGTAACCACATCCACAGGAAGACGCACTGCAGCTCTCACACATCCTCTCACACAGACTCAGAAAACCCTCAGCCGTGTTGAAAGATCACATCAGGATGGAGTCTCAGAGCTCCACAGGTGACCCCAGAGTGTGTTATTACTCTGGAGGCTGGCAGACAAAACCAACATTATCGCCGAGTCTCTTCACTCCGTCTCCCTCCGTCTATCCCTCCTCTATTCTGGCCCTCTTGCGATGTAAATGCCAGCAGAACAGATGGATGCGGAGAACATCTCATCACTCTGACACCATGTTTATGCAATCACATGCAAACACACCACGCAAACACACTCCATGTACACACACACACACATATACGCTCCAGAGCAAGATGGTTGGTAGGGATTTCTTCAATCATCAAAGTAAGCACATGATGCACGGCACACACACACACACACTTTTGGTGTTTTGGTGATTTGATGAAACCTTCTGTTCGCTTCTTCCTTTGTTTATACTGAACACACACGCACATGAGCGCGGACTCACATACACACATGAACTGAGTAATTCACCAGACTAGCAGCTGTTATGGAGAGAACCGGGTTCTAACAGAACGCCTCTGACATGCTAATGACGCTTTGTCGACCCAAGGACTTCAACCACGCACGCTCACACCGTACAGATTTAGTACGTCTGACTATTATCTGTCACCGAACCCAGAGAATATCAGTGTAGTTGCATGAATATTAAATGGTTTTAGCTCCCAGAACGATGTAAGCACGCCGTGTAGGACTGCAAGCCAAATGAAACCCTAGCTCACTCCAGGAATATCTTAGTGAGGCTTTGAGGGAAGATCCTTTTTCAACACCCAACACCCCACAGCACTCCACCAGCCACCCACCCACCCAATCAAATCCTCACTGGCAATGCGCTGCTCCTCATCTCTCTTCTCTGCTTCTTTTGTTCATCTCGCTCAGCCGCCCACACACCTACCGTCCCTCGGGCTTTTCTCTTTACACTCTCACGCACATGCACAAATTTACATTTGGCTACTTCATACTTTGCTTTATTTCTTCCTGTCCTTTCTGTTCTCCTCACCACTATCAGACACTCGGAGATTCGGTATGAATGCAGGTTCACATGTGTGCTGACAAACACACACAGGGCCTATATTTAGTGCTTTACAATACAGATGTGTGGGCAGCAACCATCTGGGGCCTCAAATGGAACAAAAAAGTCTGTGTCGATGTGGGTTTGTGTGGCGTAGGGCGAAGGGCCAAACTTAAAGTAGGGGTTCGAGGTAGGGGGAATCATTGTGGAAACCCCCTCCAGAGAGCTGGGAATATCTGGGGAGAGTGGGAAAAACATCCCGACCGTCATCAATCAAAACTTTGGTGACACAAATGACCAGAAACAACGGAACGTTCTCCATCCGTGTCACTGTGTCACCTCCGCCCCACGGCCATGTCCCACCCACCTGCGCCACGGCCCCATAGGCCCTCGCCGAACGCCGCCCGATGCGATTGGCCCATCGGTCCCCGAGCGAAATCGTGATCCCCTCTTGGCTAATTGGGTCTTTGTGATTGCGCAGTCTATCGTGGCGCTGGGGGAGAATGAAACGTTAAAACGGCATTATGGTGGAGGGGGGGAGAGTGGCAGCTCGAAGCGGGGAGATCGTTTTTGGCGTCTCAAAGTGCCAGATGCTCTTCCTGGGTCCATTATGATGCCTTACAGGGGATTGAGATGGTTTCGGCGTAGCAACTGTGAAGACACAAAAGCAAGATGGAGACCAAGCGAGATGGAGAAGCACACGAACACATGCTTGCGAATGCGGGCGCGTACACACGCTTACGTATGCACTTAAACGTACAGATCCTTGTTTAAAACACTCCCAAAAAAACAGCCAAACACTTGCTATTAAGTGCTCTTTGTTAGTGGTTTCAACAGAGGTTACCAGAACTTACCTTTGTACATGTTAACAAGGTGGAACATGTTTCTGTTGCACCTTCTGATGTTAAACTGAACAACAGATCGGGGGAAACCACACTGGATCGATGCAAATGAAAGTATTCATCAAGCTGTGCCTCCATCGAAAGGGAGGCAGCGTGTAGGAGGACGGGTCAGGAGGCTGCTCTTTGTTTGCTCCACCACACTTCTGCACGGGGCCTTTTGTGTTTGTGACTATACCTCGCATCAACTCCATCTACTTTATTTATTATATCCATATGGGATTTTAAAAAACTATTTCAAACTGTAGTTGGCAGATGGTGGGGGACTGATTGAAGCTGCTTGTCCTCATGTTAGCAGCTTTAAAATATCCTACAGCCTGCTATCTGATATCCCTCACCATCCATTGGGGTTTTCCTCCTCCTCCTTCACCCAACAACCATCAACAGGTGGCGCTGTAGTCACACTCTTCAGTGCTGCTCAGGACAAAGAGCTGCCAGCAACCTCAAGCCCCAATTCAGGCTGTTCAGGTCTTTATCAGGAAATAGTGACACATTCATGTTTTGAGATGCATGTGACAGGCTGTGGGATTTTTCTTACTAAAGGGTGATGTTTTATGACCACATGCCCGCTGGCGTTCTTTAGGTTATCAGCTGCTAAATGCCACTTCTGACAGCGAGCATACAGGACTAGTGCTCTAATATATTCCTGATTAGTGGGTTCAAAGTGGGGTCTCTGGTAAAATCAAGGAGAAACATATATAGTACGTTTTATTAAAGTTATAGAACAAACAGGAGAGAGTGCCATTGCTTTCCTCCATATTTAAAGCACCAGAGCCTCCAAATAATCCTTCCAAATGATATCAGCTATTTACAAAATTCTTCTTCTCACTGTGGTCCACCTTCACTTGCCTTTTTAAGGAATATTAACAGTGTGGATGCACCACACCGACACAGTACTGTATGTCACTTGGCTCATGTCATCTGAGTTACCATTAAGGGAAGCATCTGAGTGTGAGAGACCGCCCCAGTATCCGCTGCTGCATCCAACTCGCTTTCACACTTGGGTTCATTCACACACACTTTTCCCACCGGGATGGAGCCGCTTCAGCCAGCGCGCAGAGCCAACGGGGGACGCACACGCTTCCACTCGGCACACATGGCTGCGAATTTGTGGCGAACGTTCTCCGCGTCCATCTGGATAATAACACTAGTTTCAAGTTCGAGGACGAGGATTTATCCGCCTAATGAAGGTGAGTAAAGAGGGGATCGTATCTCTGTGTGTTTGTGTGACACACAGTTCGGGTTTTCCGCTGCCGCCGCTGCTGCTGCCGCACGCTGGGAAAGACGCTGTGCGCTCCAGGCGCGTCCTAGGATGGCCAAGAGCAGAGCAGGGCAAATGTACACGAACTGTCCAAAAAAGTTGGATTTCGGGAACATTACACAGATGTTGGTATTTGTATGTGTTGTGGAGTTGTGCCCTGAAGGAGTTCAACTGCAGGGTTTCTCTTTCTAGTGGTGGCACGAAAATCTTTAGTGTTTTTTTGTGTGGATACATCCACATGATATGGTCACTGTGCAGCTTAATGAAAAAGATGTTTTATGTCTAAAGAATTAACCCTTAAAACTCATATTTTATTGCTGTTGCTTTATGTATAAATAATGCTTAGTGCTGTCAAACCAGAACTAGACTTATGTTTTCATAAAATACATAGACATATCTGATACTATATATTAGAAAGGTCAGTTATTTAAAACTAACTATATCAAATCTCGTGAATTAAACGTTCTGTAACTGCCCCAAGCTTATTGGTCACCTATTTAGTGGTGATCTTGTGGTGAGGTGAAGTCATCTAACTTAAATTTCACTGCTTAATAACATTTTTTTTAAAAGCACTTCAGGCAATTTTTCCTTAAACCACCTGCATTTGTGTATATGTGCAATTTTAGTGACACTGCTGGATACCAGGACAGTGCCAGGAGAGCTGAAATGGGCAGCCAGTCCTTCAGAGGGAGGGGTGAGTGGGAGCTGCCTTTCTTTCTTTCTTTCTTTTTTTTTTTTTTTTTTTTTTACAGATACGCTGTTTACAACCTGTTCTCTCTTTGGAAAACACAGTCACGCACATACACACGCACGCACACTTGAACACACTTGGTCTGGAAACTGTAAATAATCATCCCACAGATTTTGAAATGTGCTGTTGTTCACCAAGCTTAAGTGCTAATATGAGATTGCTGGCTTTGTGTTTGGCACAAGTAAAGGCATAAACCAGCTTGGTGGTGGGTGTCATTTTTTAGGGATTTTTACTACCATGCAGTTGCCAGAACGAATCCTGGAGATGTCTCTTTTATATTTTATCTCCTCAACTTTTGTACTTTTTCGTCGTTGGTACATTGTGATCTGCCATCTATACGCCCTCTCTCTCTATCTCTCTCTCTCTCCCTCCCTCTCTCTCTCTCTCTTTTGCTCAGTGTCTCCCTCACCTCTTTGTTGGTTTAAGAGTTATTGCTGAACTTGACTCTTATTCCTTCAGTCACCATGCTCTCATTCGCTCACACGCTGCTTGATTGACAGGGTCCTGGTCTGCACGCACTGAGCTTTTGATTACAGGCACCCCACCACCTTCCTCATCCCTTAGCTACACACACATAGAGATACAAAACTCCATCTTTGTATGGTTGGGGCAAGTGCAAAGCTTCTTTTTTTTCCTCTGACAGCTGTGATTTCTGTCTGCTGACAGAAAACTCCAAAGGAGACTAGACAAGGAGGCATCATACCCCATGTCAGCTTTTATACAGCTGTCTTCCTCAATATACACTTACCACACAAAGGCACGACAACAACACACAAACACTCACAATGCACAACGACGTGGGTCTTTGCACAGGCTCTCGCTCATGCGTACACGCTCTTACACATACTGTACACAAAGAAACACCATAGAGCAGAGCAATGCTGGATATTTGAGGCCAGTAGCAGGGTGGATATTTGAGAATAATAAACACTGCTATTATGCATCAGCCAATGTTTTAACATTAAACTTTATTGCCAAGTATGACCTCAAAACAGCACATTTCCAACATTAAACTGCACTTGCAGTTAAAAATGATTTAAATTATTGCAAAGAAACAAATAATTATCTTCAGTGTGCATGAAAATAAAACCTGCATTGCAATTTCTTTGTGCAAACATACACATCAGTATTAATTTATCAGTATATCTGTAATAATCCTATATTTGAGGCTAAAATTGACTTTCATGACATATCAATCAGGCTCGAGAGACACACTGACATACACACACACACAACCCCTCTGCTCCAAACACACACACACACATCCTGTCATTCTCTGACTCTCCCTCTCTTTTTCTCTCTGTGGACACGGTGCATTTAGTGTGTATACAGCTCTCACTAGTAGGGAGAGCGCAGATTATTATTCAGTGGCAATAAAAAGCCAATTTGGAGTTGGGAGGCTCAGCGGTCATTCGAAGGGTCACAGTACAAGGCAAATAATCGGCTCTATTGAGATGGATGGTGTAGCGAAGGTTGAGCCTGCTTCACTTGTATGGAAATGTGCCAGCAAAAACCTTGGAGTCGCCACAAATCTGAACCACTGTCCACTGCAGAATATTGATGCAAGAATGAGTGTTAGCCTGCGAGGCTTTCGAATGACAGCAGTGAATTAGAGGATGCACACCAGCATCTGAAATGTACTTTATGTTGTTGTTTTTTTTGCATTTGTGAGGACAAAAAGTTCCTCAGGTGGACAGAAAAACTAGTTTTCCACAGTGGGCACTTTCAACTGGTCACCACTAGTGTATCTGTGGGCATAGATTTAGTTTCAGCATTGAAGGGGGACACATTAGGTGGCGACACATTAAACAGGGGTCTGGGTGTCCTCCCTCGGGAAATTAATTTTCCTGCATTCTGGTCATTTTTTATGCACCATTTTCTGCATCAATTTGTGGTGGAAATGTATTTATGTAAAGGAAAACACAAAATTTAGGCACAAAGAGTAAACGCTGAATTGTTTTTTAAAATAAAAGTCATTTGCTTCCTAAATGTTTTTATTGGAGGGGTCAAATACACATGATATAAATATTAACATAGCACCTGCATCCCCCCTGAAATATACACCAACTCGTGTACGTCTGTGTTAAAGCTTGTGTGTACAAGAGTTTAAGAGTCATGTTATGCAGTAACTTTGAGTTCATGTCAGTACAGCAATGAAAGTCAACTTTGAGACACTTTAACGTTGCTGCCAGCAGAGTGGTCATTTAAGTACAGCTCCCAGTAGGGGCTGTTTTGTAAATCCTTCTTTGTTGGGTGAAACTTGAGCATCAATAACTTTTTATATGCAAGGCCTCCAAGATTACTACATAGTAAGTGGCTCTTAAATTTTAGATATCAGGGTTTCTCGAATAAGGACAAGTTTTAAAAACCTGCTGTCAGTGGCTCTAACACATGACGGTTTAATGGAACATCTGCATTTTACAAGTCATATTATCGGCATGAACTAACAGCAGTGGTTCCCTGGAAAGTAGGAATTCAGTCTAAATTTCTAGGAAATGTGTCGTAAAGCTGTAAAAATAGCCAAATTGTTGGTAAGCATGCATGAAGTGTTGCCCTCACCTGTGTAGTGATACAAATGTGTGTATTTGAAGTGGGAAGAAGTGAGCATTATGGACGAGAAGAACATCCCCATCAGAACGTACCAGGTATGTAACGTCTTGGAACCCAATCAGAACAACTGGCTGAGGACGGACTGGATCCCTCGGTCCGGCGCTCAGCGGGTCTACGTGGAAGTCAAGTTCACCCTGAGAGACTGTAACAGCCTGCCAGGGGTCACCGGCACCTGCAAGGTACATAAAAACATAATTTATGAGAAGTTGGCAGATAATAGTGATCACTGTTTAAAGCATTTCAGATAACGGTTTGACTTCTTTAATGTGTTAACTGTAAATGGACAGACTGCTGCTAATGGACCTTATTATATATTATAGCTGCTGGTTATTCAAGCACAAACTGCACTTTGGCTCATTTTCATATTAGGAGAGAAGATGAGAGCAGATGATGATAAATAGACGCCTCAGTGTTTCTTTTAAAAGAAAAATCCCCTCTCATCTTGTAGGAGACATTCAACCTGTACTACCATGAGTCAAACGAAGACAGAGAGAGCTACATCAAAGAGAGCAGCTTCATTAAGGTGGACACGGTGGCAGCAGATGAGAGCTTCACCCAGGTAACACCAAACGACTGAGTCAGGCTTTGTGCGCTTTATCCTCCCTGCTCCACTCACTTTAATTTGCTCCTATCGGGAAAATACAACCCCCTGGCACTTAGCTCTAATTTTTTTATTTGTTTTACAAGCACTTTTATCTCGGATGTCTATTTCGCCGTCCGAGGAATGTTGGCAGGGTGCTTTTGCGTAGCCTTTACTAGAATTACTCCTGATTTCAGTGTTGCAGGCATTAAAGCTCGTTTTACCTTTGCAATCAATAAAAGTTCATCTGAATAAGAGCCAACTGCTGAAAAATGTGAGGATCAGCTGCGGTTCAACTGAAACTCCCAAATTGAATTAAAAAGGGCTGACATAGTTTATTGCACATTTCATTAATGTGACTCCATTCTTCTTCCATTCAGGTGGACGTAGGAGACCGTATCATGAAATTAAACACCGAGGTGCGAGATGTAAAGGTCACGACCCGGAAAGGCTTCTACCTGGCCTTTCAGGATGTTGGCGCCTGCATCGCTTTGGTTTCCGTCAGAGTTTTCTATAAAACCTGCCCGCTCACCATTCGTAACCTGGCGACTTTCCCCGACACCGTTACTGGGGCCGACACTTCCTCCTTAGTGGAGGTCAGGGGGTCCTGTGTGAACCAGTCAGAAGAAAGAGAGGAACCTAAAATGTACTGCGGCGCTGATGGGGAGTGGTTGGTTCCTATTGGTGGATGTTTCTGTAGCCCCGGATATGAAGAGAAGAGCGGCACCTGTAAAGGTGAGTGATGCTGGTTGCAACACTTAACGAGCTACTCGGTAATGATGGAAAACATTTGGTTTGTGTAGTTCTTAGCACCTGCTTGATAAGTCTGTGGACTGTTTTAATTACTTTTGAGGAATATGTTTTGGAAATTCTGTGTTCACTGGACACTGATAAGTTTGGCAGAGTTGAGTCTTGCTGTATTCAACATATCAATGCCAATGGTTTAAAGTACTGGACTGAATTTGGGTTTTTGATGGCAGATAGGATTTTTTTTGACAACAACACACACCCACACACGTTGGAGGAATAATTCAACATTTTGTGAAGTATGCTTATTCACTTTCTTGCCAAGAGTTAAGTAAAAAAAGAAAAAAAAGATGACACCATTCTGTCTGTCTGTTTAAAATGAAGCTGCAACAAAGAGAGTTAGTTAAGCTTTGAATGAAGAAGGGTAATGGGGGAACAGCTAATATGGCTCTGTCTGAAGGTAGCAAAATCAGTTTACCAACTACTTTCCACTGGTTACTTGGCAACCTCATGGTGATGATAAGATGTCAGGAAGGTGCTGTGTCCAATCAAGAAGTAATGTGTCATTTGCACTTATTTTTCAGTAGAAATTAAACAAATAAAAGTTTAGAGATGGATTTTTGGTTGTGCTCAGAGCCAGGCTAGTTGTCTCCAGTTTTCCTAAGCTAAAGTAAAAAAGCAGGTCATATTAATACGCCTCTCAGACCAACACAGTTGCGTAGGTTAGGCCCATCTGTACGGGCCAGCCCACGCCAGACACGTTTCCAGCCCTCCTCTGGACCACGCTCGATCTTTTCCAAACTGTAAACAGTATTTTTACGTGTCAGTAGAAGCTCTCAGGTCTCAGTGTGAGGTGTGCTGACACAACCGCAGCCATCTGGACAAAATCGTCTTTCTATCACTTACAAATTTGGTCTGAACTTTACGGTAACGAATATGCAAGCTGTTCACACCTCGCTCACCAACATACATGTGGCCCGGATGACGTGTAATATTTGGATGTGACTGTTGTGATAGTGAGGGCTACTAAATGTGCCCGTTTGGGAGGCAAAGTTGGGTGAGCGGAGGGGGGACAACAGACTTGGTGGAGACACTTTTACAACATGGCTCGACTCCCTCTATTCGGTCACACAACACTCAAACACACACAGATGGACGGAGACCAATGCAGAGACAGGGGAGAAGGACTCACTGATCTGCTCCCTCGGTTTTATTTATGAAGCCTATCCCAGCAGGCTAATTGTATAACAAACAGACCCATAATTCAAAGAGAAAAAGAGGAGGCACTGAGGGGGAGAAAGAGATGGACATAAAGAGAGGGATGCAGTTGGTCCCAGTTGGTGATAAAGAGGGAAAAACATGTGACTTTTTCTTCTATGCAATGAGAACGGTAGCCAAAATACTCCATGTGACAAATGTTCTCTAAAACCTTCACCCGGCTTGCCCCGTTTGTTCCCGTTGAAAAGAGGAGGAGGTTTGCGGGGTGGTCCCTGAAGGCCTGAAAGATGTTCCTCCTCAACTAGATTTAGGAGAGACCCTTGACTCTGTTGAACCTCCAGCAGATGTGAAGTGCCATCCATCTATCTGCTGCTCCGGCCTCCGTCTCCCTCCGCTCTCGCTGCCTGTCAGGTTGTTGGCCGGGCGCAGCTGCCTCGGTGGAAATCCATCAAAGTCCTGGAAGAATACGGAACGACGCTCAGGAAAAAAAAATTGCAGTGTTAGATAGACGTCGTAGTTCTTCTCTCATTTTTAAGTTCAAAATTTTCAGACAGAAAAAGAGGTGGGGGGAGGGCAGAGCGGGATTGTGGGGAGACAGAGAGTAGAGATACGTGAGTGAGGTCAAAAGGTTCCTGGATCTTCACGTGCCTTCACCCAGGCAGCATAACTAAGCTTGGATAGAGATACTTCTGATTTCACTTTGGGCACTAAACAATAATTCATGCATGCAAAGAATAGTTTAATGTTCTGGATAATGCACTTATTCACAGCTCCTAAACAACAAATAGTCAACAAAACCCCCTACACAACTTGTTGTTTTTGCACATTGCTTTTTGTTCAGGTTAAATGAACGATATATAATGTGGTTATTTGTGAGCTTTGAAGGTGCTGGCTGGTATATTCTGTTACCTTTGAATGGAGACAGGGCAGCTATTTCCCCTCATTTCCATTCTATATAAAAAGCTAAGCTAACCTTCTTCATGCTCTAGCCTCATTTTTAGCCGGTAGTGCAACATGAAGTAAGGCAAATACACAAATACATCACGCAACAACTTCTTTTGCTGCTTGATACATTTTTAGATGAAAATCTTTTTATTTGTTTTGATTTTTTTTGCCAGACACCTAGTTTGTTGACACACAGGCACCACATGTGCACACAAAAATAGGTGAGAAACAAGAGAGCAACACCAAAAAGGAAGATTTGGTTTCGAAAAGACACCCAATGTGAGTTGCATGAAATTATTTTTGGCTACAGAAAGATGATGTTGACCAAAAACAAATACTTTGTCAGCAGTGTCTTGCAATTGTTGCCACCACATGAGGCAACACAACTAATTTGTTTGATACAAA
>OMNN01000144.1:0-29289 GCA_900302755.1 Chromis chromis | reverse complement strand
TGCAAACATTATTTTGATGAGTTGCATTGACATAATGATGTTGGTAATTGCATCAACACAAATTTCTGCGGTAGTTGATTTAAAAACTAAATTCAAGTTGAGGTAACTTAATGAAATTGGTTTAACTTAATTTTTCTTTTACCTTGAGTTCAGGATTTGAAGTCCCCTCCCCTGTCTTAACATGCTTGTACATTTTCATATGGCAGCCTTAGCCATATTTAAAAATACATTTGATTGTAGAGCAAAAAGCTAATTTCCCTAACTCAGTTTGTTGGTTGGATATAATTTTATTAGAAGCTGTAATGCCTCAAAATGACTGATGCAAGCTGGGATGTTATTTATTTAGTTTTTGTTGTTGTTGTTGACCCCAAACATTATTTCTTAGAGTGTGAGCCAGTACGATGAAACCCTCTGATGTTTCCTTTTTTGATTTTTTTGCACCGGCAGTGGGTATCTACTGAAATATCTCTGAAACTTTTGTTGACCTGTTTCTTTCTTTCTCCCTGTGTTTTGTGGACAGAGAGAAGACAAATTAGAAAATGAGAAAGAGACCATTACCATTACAGTATCAGGGAATTTCAGCAGTAGAAGCAGTAAAGTCCACCAGTGGCAATCCATCACTTGCAGAAAGCTAATGTTAGACATGTGTTTGCTCATTGATTTTGCAAGACAACATTTACTGTAGACTACCAAACCATAGATGTGAAAGGCCCATCATCACAATGACACCAACCAGGGCTAATTGATTTAGTGTTAGCAAAACTACTCAGCTTCTTGGTAGCTTAGAAAAATACTCCACTCACTATTTATCTTGTGGTGCCAAAGACTCATCCCTTACAGCTTCAAAGGTTAAAATGAAAGGCAGTGTTTGTTGTGTTGATAGAGCTGAGAGTTAAATTCTTTAGTACATCCAATATACACAGTTATATAACAAAAAAACGAACATACAGTTATGTAATTTTCTGGATATTATTCTAACATTACTTATTTGTGTTGCCACATTGTCTTTTCTGAGCAGCACTACGATATAATTTGTCTGCACCTTCCAAAAATCACTGTCTAGGTTAAAATAGATTGTTAAACATCCTATAAGGTAAAAAAAAAAATTTAAATAAAAATTTTAAAATAAAAGCCGTTAGAATATCAAGAGTCGTATTACTAAACATTTGTCAAGACTGCACCTCAACTAGATGGCCTCACGGCGCTACTAGCCAGTCAGAATTTTGTTAATTTGGTAAGTAGGAACTGAGAAACCAATCGTCGTCCAGATGAAAATTTGCATAATCTTGCACTGTCACTGACCACGGCTTGTAAGTTAATGTTCTGATGTTGCCTGCAAGAGTGAACAATAGAGTCTTCATGCACTCCCACAATCTGAGGAGCTGAAGACCCCGTGGATTACTTTTGTTTTTGATGGCATGTCCCCACAACATTAGGGAAATCCTTAGTGTTGGCACATTGCATGGCTAACGTGGCTAACATTACCGTTAGCTTTGATTGTATGCTCACAGATCAGAGCTATGTTGACATTGTAAAGCTGATGGACAAGCATAGTGGAAACTATAAGACAGATTTGAAACCAAAAACGAGCACTGGCCTGCTGTGCCTCTGTGCAACCTAAACTCTGTTGGTGTTTACGTCACTTTGCTTCCCTCCTGCTCTCTGTGCTCACATATGCTACATTTTAATACAGGCAAATTCCCAATAAAGCGTTTCTGCTGTGATGTGAATTAAGCCATATTTTGCTGAAAGAGAAAGTTAAAAATGACAGATAGTCTTGCACTCATTCATGTTGACCATATGATCAACTGTTTTGCTCCACACTGTCAATCACAGATGCAGAGAGAGTCTTCTTCCTGAACGGGACATCGACAGCAGCAGCCCAACTGTATTTAAAGCTACAGACACTGAAGCAGCCTGTTTAGAACAGGGTTTAAACCAGGGGTTATACAGTCATGGTGAAAATGAATGATCTTTGCTCTTTTTTGAGCATTGAAAGACACATTCTGGGAACATGTGAGACTTTCATTAATTTCCTGAAAAGGAGCATGATATGTGACATTTGAGGTCAGTGAAATGGTTTAACATGGCTGCTTCTTTCAGGTTAGGGGAGTTCAAGGTTACAATAATGAACACTTGGTTAAGTTCATACAACAACAACTACAAAACCCAGTGTTGACTGCTGGTTGGTAACAGTTACTTTAAGTGTTAAACTTATACATATCAGCTTGGGCTTGGAGACTACACATTTAAAACTGAAGCCTAAATTTCAAACCAGGAACACAGCGTTTTAAAGCCTGTCTTTCACAAGTGCTGCTAGTCCTGCTAATCTCAAACTAGAGAGTGAAAAGAGATCGTATTACCACTGTCACAGGTGGATGTTTTGCAATACTGTTTTTCAATTTGGGTAAACGATTATGTGATTGGTGATGGTAGTGGCCTAATGGAGAGCTAAAATCCCTATAATTAAGTATTCACATTTAGTATAAGTCCTTTGTAATGGCTCCTTCTAAATGTTGACCGAATGGTGTCCACAGCAGCACTGCTTTATCAGTAGTAAAGTGTGTACTGATTGTTTTAAGGGTCTTTATTCGTGAAAGAATTTATTTTTTTTGTGTCCTCAACTGTGATGGAGAAGATGCCTGGTCTTTGGTGCCCACCTTTTTGAAATTCAACTGTTTCATATTGGGCATAATGTAGTTAGGTCATAGAATGATGAATAATATCTGATTTTTAGTATTTAAACTACCTTGAAAGTAATTTCTGAATAGATTATGAGAGCACATACAAGGGTGGTTACTGCATTCATAAATGTACTAGGGGGACAATAAATGGTCAAGAAGTCACTGACATTGACATAAGCACTAGTAATGAACCTGAATTTAAAACTGCAAAATTTCATCAACCTTGATTCTACATTATTTTTGTTCTATGGAAGCACTGATGTGCTGTTCTCTAAATTATTCCTCAAAGGCACATAATTAGCCCTCATAGAAATCTTTGACTCAATGAACTCCCTGCCGTAACCGATTGACATCACAACCACAAAGCTGATATTTTACCTTTATATGATACAGTATATCTGGGCTGTCTATTCCTTTTTACTTGGGGGTGAATCAGAGTAGTCGTGCAGTGTTCCTACCTTGATATAAATTAAATGGACATTTTCTCCTTAGTTTGTCATTTTAAACACACGGATAGCTGAGTTAATTAAATGTTTGAATGTTTCTGAAGGACAAATTATGCATTGGTTGACATGTTTCCCCCTGAGGGGGGATGTTTTTCGCCATTTAGGTACTATTTGCAGCCATGTCATTAGTTACTAATTGTGAATAATATATCTTCAATCACTACGGCCTCCAGGAATTTGAAGGGACATCATGTCATTGCTTTGTGCCAGTCAGGCCATAGCCTTTAAACTTAACCTGAACTATCTTTACACTAACAAAACACAACACGCCTAATCTGGATATTAAAAAATATACTTTTTTGATACGTAAAGAGTTAGGAGTTGGGATAAATTGCCATGGTTATCGGACTTGAATGAGTGTTTAGCATCTGGATTTACCCTTCCCCACTCATCTCTATTTTTTGTCTGCACTCACTGAGACAAATCCCCATGCCTAGCCCACTGCTTTTATTAAATTCGCCTCAATAAAAAAGCTCAGACAGGATTTATTAGGTACTCAGCACGGACGTTTAGTATTTCCCTCCGTTATTAACTGAAAATCAATAGAAAGCAAAGAAAATGGAAGTCATACAAGTGTTGTCGCCTTTATATTATGTCGGCTGTCGGGTTAGATTCATGACGGAGCTCCAGCGTCTGCAAGGTGGATTTTCTGCTTACATTGCAAGACCTAAAGTGGAAGTTATTCATTAGAGTAAGCCAGCGGTCAGATACATTTCCAGGCCCTTTCACACATCTGTCTTGGTAAGATTCGAATAGAGTGAGAAAGGATGCTGATATACCCCGATAGAGATGTCAGACACAACACACAGCTTGCTGGATTTATGATTATTTTGTGCTGAAGACCTTTTTTAACACCATCATGAAGCCTGTACCCTTGGAATGTAAACTGGAATAGCATTGCGCTTAACCTTGTTCCTGCTCCAATACATATCAGTCATTATTTCATCCTAAAATTTATTTTCTTAACTTCTGCAGTTGTCAGTTGCACCTTGCACAGAGGTGCTATCTGCCACGATGACGGCGGCTTTTACCTTATGCCTTCAATTTTGAGCTTTAACAGATGAGCCTGTGATGTTATTTTTGACATTCTCAGACAAATCAAAATAACATGAAAGGAAATGATGCATACAAAAGCACCACACAGTCTCATATCTTGAGGAAAAGGCTTAATAGGTTTACTGAAGCTTATTTTGCACTGACAAAGGTTTGGACCACTGCACACGCTCAGTTCAAAAGAGTAAAGGTGGCATACACTTAATATGCTATAAAGTAACCGTCATTCACTAAGCCTGCATGCCGTGGCTGAACTGCAAAGCAATTCCATCATGAGGAAAAGTGGCTTTGTCCACATATTAGTCTTTTCTTTCACAAAAGGCCAGAAAAATGTGGGAATAAAGAGCTTACCCACCTCACTAATTTAATTACTCTTAGGACCTCCATGACAGTAATGTAAATATTCCATCATGAGGACCCAAGATACACAGAGTAATTACTTAAGGCTTTCCTTCACATCTCTCAAGACTTTTTTTTATTACCCAAAAGCTTTTTAACATTAGCACTCCCTTCCTGACAAATTAAATGAAATTTCATTACTCTAGCCATCCTAATGGCATGAAACTATCAGCTGTTGTATGCCTGGTCTCTCTTCCCTGGCCGCCCCACCAGATTAATCAAATAGTCAGCTTCAGAGTCAAACTGAGGGGAGCATCGATCCGTGAGTCTGTGTTTGTCTACGGCTCGTTCGTGTTGCTGATCTGAACCTTGAGTGAAAGCCTTATATATTGATCTCCATATGTTAAACATGTACAGTCCATCACAAAACAATTATTCAGAGCAGAGCCAAATGTCTCCCTGCTGCTGGCTGTTTCTGCGAAGAATAGAGAGTACATCCAGCCAGCATGTTTAAGATTAATAGTATTATAATTAATGCTGTTAATTTTAAGTTAACATGTTTGAATTTTAATATCCTTATTTACAAATAAAGAAATTCCATAAAATAACCAGTAAGATTGGTTTTTAATATCCCACTTAATTCAAAATAAGCTTCACGTGGCACTAAATAATATGGAGGGGCGAGCACCGATAAATGGTTTCCATAGATTTGTCATAACCAGCCATTACCTATTATATTTAACACCTTCGGTTTTGTAAGGGTTAAGCTGCTTGGCCTTTGATCTCTCAGGGGTAAGGTCTTGGCAAAGTGCCCCTCCACCACCTGAAGCCCTTAAGGGACTTTCAATCCAATTGCTTGCTAAGAGTGGATGCAGATCTCAAGGTTACACCTGAGTGTTCAAGGGCAGGTCCAAGTGTAATCGGCACTTAGATCATAGATTAATCTTATTTGCTATCTATTAGGCTTGATTCTTGCTTCCTTCTCTCCCCACCCAAAGCCAGGATTACTGTGATAGTTTAAGATAATGGATTCTTATGGAAGAGGAGGTCAAGAACCATTCTTGTTTCAGAACCTGCAGATAATATGATTAATCTAAAAGCCTCTTTCAAAAGAGGTCCCACCTTCAAAGGCCTAATTGGCAAAGAGGTATAGAATAAATCTGTGATGTTGGCTCTTAGGTGTTTTATTAATTACAATTTTATTCTCTCACCAAGTGTAGGTGATAGAAAATACAATTTGTATCTACTTCAGCCACTAATTTACCAAAAGATGTGTTTTTTCATCAACCAAATCAGCAGGGCTTTACAAATGACTGTTATTAGATATGATGATGGTAATCTCATTCTCTAGCCTTCAACCTTTTGTATGTACCTTGCGTTTGTATTTTATTGATATATAATGCAATACATTGATGTTGATGACACTATTCAGTATGGCGTAATTGACATTTCTTTAATACAAATAAGCGAGACATTTCAGTGAGATGAACACTGATTACTACTTTAAAGCCATTTACAAAATGCTCTATTAACATTTAAAAAGCAAACGAAAATGTAGCATCATTGTCCATACTTTACACAAAAGGTTAGGCAGAGAGATATATTGATTTCACTAAGTACAATCTCATTTTGATTCAAAATCTCCCCTGTTTTGATTTCTGCGGTAGCCACTAGCTAAACAGATAACAGATAAACTCTTGATAAAATATATCCAAATGTGGCAGCCTCCCTGATAACCTCTGAAGACACGTTGGTTATCTTGTCCAGTCATCAGCAACTGAATATTTATCGCAAAGAACAGACTCGTGTTCCTGCCTGCATGTTTACCAGTTTATACACAAGTTAGAGGTCTTTTTTCCCCCAAGAAATATCAGGTGATATTTGGACCAGAAGCATGTAAAACCTTCACCCACTAATATACAGATAAATAAAGTAGATGTAGTAAGGTAAATGGGGAAAAACGGTGTGAACTGTGGAGCTTTTTTTTTTTTTCTTTTTTCAGTACATGCAGACTGAGATACTTCTAGTAGCATTTCTGTACATATTTCTGCATTTGTATGACAGGTAATGGTCTCATCTTACCACCAAAAACATATTTTATTATTTATTAAATCAATTTAATTGCCAAATGAGCACAAAATTGCTTAACAAGTAAAGTATGTTTTACATGGTACGGTTATTTCTGTAGCAGTGTTAACAAATGTGAAGCGTCTTATTTGAGACCTCAATGTTAATAAAGTATTATCAGTATCAGTATGCACAGAATAATACTTTTTCATAATAGTGTGGCTGGAGCTCTTTGAATTTAGTCACCATCTCCATATATAATCTCAAAATCCCTTGGTTCATAATTAGAGCCTCAACCAAGCTAATTAAAAAGCAGTTATTGATTATTATGGCAATTATTTTCTCAATTAAATGTTTATGCATGTGGTTTGTAACATGAAAAAAAAGTTAAATGGCCATTGTAATTTCCTTAAACCCAATACGATGTCATCAACTTGCTTGTTTGTCCAACCAACACGTAGATATTGAGTTTACCATTGCATAAACCAATTAAATCCTCACATTTGAGAAGCTGGAGCTGGAGATAGTATTTTGGCACTTCTGCTTGATAAAGGACTTTTGGTGACTAGAATATTAGTATGTATATAATGCTTATCAGTTTACTTGTCGTGATGGATTCTACAATGATACTGGCTCTTTCTTTCTGAGTATACAGCACCATATTCACCTATCAGCCACAACATTAAAACCACCTGTCTAATATTGTCACGGTTCCTCTCGTGCCACCAAAGCAGTTCTGACCAATCGAGGCAATGACTCCACGAGACGTCTGAAGGCATCAGGAACCAAGATGTTAACAGCAGATCCTTTAAAGACTGTAGGCTGCAAGGTGGGCTCCTCCATGAACCAGATTTTGTTTTCCAGCACGTCCTATGCGATGCTCAATTTGAGCATCTTGGGAATTTCGAGGCCAAGTCAACTGAACTTGAACGCTTCATCATATTGCTCAAACCGTGTTTGAACAACTTTTGCCATGTGGCAGGGTGCATTACCCCGCTGAGAGGAGAGAGGCCACTGCCATAAAGGGGTGTACATGGTCTGCAGCAATGTTTAGATTGGTGGTACGTGTCAAAGTAACTGGAATAAAGGTTTACCAGCCGAACACCAGAAAATTATACTGCCTAGACCTGCTTATCCCCTGCCCATAGTGCATTCTGCTGCCATCTCTTCTCCAGGTAATCGACCTGCACGCACCCGGATGTTAAATAAAACGTGTTATGCAATTCAGCATCTATATAGCTGTCTGTGTGTGTATGTAACTGCACATAGGTCAAATACCTTCTGGTTTTTAAATAGGTAGCATGCTACAGTTTAGGAGTAATATCACTCACCTTAATTGTGAGTCATTAATTTAATATTTTCCTTTGATTCCTGTGACATTCATACATCTGTTATATTATGTAGGTATACTGTGAAGTAGAAATGCTTCCTGGGTAAAGTAGTTCAAGATGGCGGCAGTTGTACTTCAAAAATGAACAATCTCAATCACAGACAAACATACTAAAAGTGTTGAAATGCAATTTCCATGTCAATGCTTAAAAATAATAATAATAATAATATAAAATAAAAAACACAAAAGATTTATTTAAGTCAGAAGAAAGAGGAAGAGATGATTTACCATGACAGTTTCTATTTAGTGGCACAAAAACAGGAAAATCAATTACACTGCAAAATACTGTGTACTTCTATGTTCTTATGAAATGGGGACGTAACCTTTGCAGAGATAGATTGAGGCCTAATTTCCATTTTCACCTGATACTGTCACACCGCTGCGCTCATTAAAACCTGTCTGTCACTCTTCTCTTCCACAAACAGCCCTGCCTTGTTGTCACCATTTATCATTGCCAGAGTTGTCATGAGAATCCAAATTACCCACATCTGTAAATGACTGCCAGTGCAATTAATAGTTAGATTATATCTCCATAACTGTCCATGATTTGTGAGGGTGGATCAATATGCTATCGACTAATGACTCAGTTCAAGCGCTATTGAAAGAAGAATGCCATTTAAGCGAGTATCATATTTCACATCTTAAAATTCCACCTCAGATACTGCACTACGAAGTGTTGTGTGTGATGCAGCATTTTTCTCGCTTCTCTGGTTAATCTGTCTCCTGTTACTTCAATTGCATGTCACTACATTTCCAATAATGTGTGTTACCAGTAATCATGTGATCTACAGTATTTTATCACCAGGGTATCCGTATCATCTGGATGATTAGTAAAATTAATGAAAAAAAATGGGAACCATAACAATGTTTTCGCATTTCATTATGTTGTGAGCAAGTAAATTCCACATTAAGTCTTCGTAGAAAATAATGCAAACTAAAAATTACAAAAACAAGCACACAAGTGAACAACATGTGCACCTGAATACAACACGTCCCACTAGTATTGCTGTATTGCTAATGAAAACCAGATTTTTCTTTTTTTTTTTTGCAGAATTTTTCTCAACATGTCCTCAACAGACCTGCTAATTTTTCTTCTTAGACATTCTTATTGACTGTAATTTTCCTGCATATAAGGTTTATATTTTGTGCAGCATAATCATTGCATCAAAATGAAGTAGGATATGCTAATGACTCTAATTGGACTACTAATAGAGACTGTTTCCCCAGCTTTAAGCTTTTGGGGGGTCTGTGTAATCAGTGTAGACAGTCGTTAAGGGAATGGAGAGGCAACTAGCAATGTCAGGAGAGGGCCCAGGCGGTTCCGGCTGACACTACCCCAATCTTCCAGGACCCATTAAATGGCAGTTTCAACACATTACCAACCATAACATCCTTGAATATCACTGATTTTATTTGCAGTATCAAACATTTCATTTCACGCACCATTAATGGAAAAGTGCTGAGGTTCTAATGCTGCCAAACATTTAGTAACTACCTGGACTCAGAGAACCAATTAACTCCAGCGACAACATGGCCAATTAAACACACAAATAGGTGAGTCCAGCATTGGTTACTGCCCTAGTAATTTACTTTTGAATAAACCCAAGCAAAAATAGAAAGTCAGTCATGGAATGACCAGTCGAAGTGGAAGGAAGAGTGCGTGATTTAGAAGCGGGAATGGAAGATATTGTACTGTACCGGCAATTCAGTGGAAATGCAAAGAGAGAAAAAAGCGATGACGCATTATGCTTATAACAATAATAGCACAAGAAAAGCAAAATTAATAACAACAGGGCAGTAATGAGAACTAAGATGTCTATAATTCAGTCTGACATGATAAGCTTCGGTACAAGTGAAGCTGGTTGGAGAAACAGAAGGGACTGAAATGCTGCAACACAAGTGAGATGTTGTGGTGTTTTACTGCAGTGTCATAAAACCAACTCTGTCTGAATGAAGTGCAAATTTATGAACATGCTCTCTGTTGGGGCCTTTTAAACGTCTTACAGATAACATTTACATTCATTATACATCACATTGTCAGGAATACATTGTGTAATTCTCTCTCCTTTCACCATTTTTTATTTTTATTTTTTTTTAGCCCTCAACCTGTACGTTGATATAAACCGAGGTGTTGGTTTGTTGCTCTGTGTTCATACCACGGTAACCTCACAACCTCATCTAAACTAGGTAATATTTTTTGTATTGATTTTCCACCATTCTTGCAATGATGCTTTCATTGGAAGCCAAAACATGTCAATACGCGGCTGACAAACTCTTATGGCGGAGGGAAGCAAAGAAAAGATAAGTTGTGGGTGTTATTTATGTGAGTCATGTTATATCATAGCTTGATAATAGGGGACCGGAGTCATTTCAGCTGTATGGGGGAGAGAAATGCGAAGAGAACCTCCATTCATACTACATACAGTTTATAGGTTTAGCTAGGTGATTGCTAGTACTTCAGATTTTTTGTTACATGTGAGTCCATTGCAATTTTGTTTAAAAAGGAAGGTGCGACCATCCTGTGATACACTCTTCATATTTCCATTGATGCTACTGCATGATGAATCTTTATTTTTTTTGCCAATTTGGAGCCAACACAACAGCCAAGCCACACCTTATAGGCTGGTTAGCAGTTGCCAACTTACACAACAAGCTTACAGCGCAAAGTTGTCATTCATTTGGTGTCCTTTCTTTTTTGGCCACACAGTGAATCCAAGTGCAGTTTTTACTCTCCTTCTAGCTTAGGTTTTAGTAGCACAATATGTCGTTGCAGCATCACCATTGCATTGTGCACTTGCGCAATAGTAAAGTAACGCAACGGAACTCAAAACACTGCTGGATACATTTTCCATGGCTAATATCCAAGAGAAATCTGTCTGATAGAACATAACTTACTGTTTTAAGGGTTCTTGGATACACTGAGTTTGTCGACATGCAGGCTTCACATGTGCACAGCGTAATGAGGGAAAAGACGGGAGAGAAACAATGGAAAGTAAGATCTGGTTGTGAAAAGAAACACATCATCAGCTGTGTGGAAATATTTTGGCTACAGAAAGAATGGCGTTGACAATAATAGATACTATGTCTGCAGTGTTTTTGCAATTGTTGCCACCACATGAGGCAACACAACTAATTTGTTTGACCATTTAAATCAGCGCAAAGCTCTGTATGACAAGTGCAAAGCGAGATCTGAACGCCGTCCAAAGCATAAAACAATTTTGGATGCTTTGCACCATATGAGAGGGGTTCCAGATGGCTTTTTTCAGCTTTTCTAAAATTATTTTTTTTATTTTAAATGTTATTGCAATCCTGTACAAAATCATCTCAAGCATTCTAGAAAGACTGATTCTTTCCAAATAGAGTTTATTCAAGTCATCTGGTGAAAAATTGAGTATTTTCTCATCAACATAATCATCTCATCATCACAATATATATTTTTTCTATTATCATACAGCCCTTCTTGAGGAAAATATCTCATTTTGATGCAGCTAAATGCTCCACTATGTTCACCAGCTAGGTGCTAACTTTGGTTACTGTTGGGCAGAAAGTCAGCCGTGGTCAGAGTCGAGTTTATTTGGATTTCTTCACTGAAAACATGTGCAGCTGCTTCTGGAAACAAGGTTGATGAGATTGAATCAAAACAGTGGAGTTGTGGGCTGTTGAACCAAAACATTGAGCTGAACAACACCAAAATGCTCCCTAGAGATGAAGGGAACTGCAGACTCTCCATGGATTCATCACAGTGACCCCTCTCACATTACATGCAACCATTTTACTAATTAGTAACAGAACAATGTTGATTAGTGTCATTTTGAAGCTACGGCACTGGTCTGTCTTCACTTCATTTCAACTTGGACCCCTTTGTTTAGTATTTTACAAAGCGTTTTAGCTTTAAAACCACCTGAATCTGTGAGAGGTCACAGATGGTCCCAGAAGGCCTTTGGGGTCACTAAGAACTAATCATTATCACTTGGTGGTTTCTTGTAACACACATCATCACGTCAGTGTTTTCAGAACAAACACACAAGGGTATCAGTCAATCTAATCAATCACCAGGGTATTTTGATGGTGCTGTAGCTAATAAGGGATGCAATCGCATTGCCAATAAGTCGAAACAAGCCTAGAACACTGGAAATCAAGGTTTTGAAGAACTCCCCAGCTACTCGGCCATTTGGAAATGCAGCCATGCAGTGCTGATGAACTTGGAATCTTCCAGCCGTCTGTCAACAGAATTGTTCACCAAAACCATAAATGTGCACTTTAAACCCACATTGTTCAACAAGTCATTAAGTTTCCATTAGATAACCAGTAACTACCAAAAAGCAGCTAAGATCACAATCTCACCTTAATGTTAATTACCGTCATGTTGTGTAAACTTGCTTCATGTTATTCTTGCAGTTACTTCTGTCTGGCGATTTCTAGACATCATATGAATACTCTTGAATGATGGAGTCGAATTCCTCTCTATTATGTTCATGTTCCATGACTGATTCATCCAAAAATCACAATCTTACAGATGTAGTTAAGTATTGTAGGGTCTGATCACTGTACCTGGTAATGATGATGAAACAGGAGGGATGAAATACTTGGCTGCATATTTCAGAGCATATCTTACAAGGGGCTTATGTGCCAAATGACTCCTCCCCAAGCCTGGCCTAGTTTTGCTTTCTGTGTTTTAAGACAGATTGGTATCTTAGCCCTCATTTTTTTATTTTTTGTTCAGCTGTTGAGCCTGGATTATAAGAGAAAAATGTGTTTTTATCATGTCATATACGCTTGAGAGGGATGTGCATCTTTTCCCTGTACTCCATTTCCCTGTACTCTCTGCTTGTTCAGTTAATTATCAGTACAATAGTAGAGTATTATTATTCTGAATACTGTGATGCTCACTGTGTGGAGTTTTCAGATAGCAAAAACCCTGAATTGTTTACGTACTGATGAATATAGTGTCCTTAATGGCAGCGTTACAGTTAAACACACCCTCTTCACAGAGCGCATCAGTACGACGTTACTATGTACTTAACTTTTTTCACATTTATAAATTTGCCATTTGTTCACCTGAATGGAAATTCCAGAAATCCCAAGAAATCCATACATCACAAAATATTTTGTCTGCTTTGGGGGTAAAAATGGCCAAAAGGGTGATTAATCCGATTTTTCAAATGATGGCATTTGAGAAGGTGCTTCTGCTTCTGCTTGTTTCCTTCCTTACATGTTTATTATCACTAGTGTGTTGCAGATGCAAGATGAGTGAACTGATGCCTCCACTCCCTTGAAACAACAATAAACCACCATGTGGAGGGGAATTAGCCCGCACACAGTTACAGAACATTATATGTGATTCTTTTAATTTCATGTATTAAATTTTGTCTTGCTGACTTTTTAAACTCGGGTTAAAAATTTTCCAGTATTGCAATGGAAATGTGCTTTCAGTGAAAGTACAATGACCAGCCATTGAAATAGCGCCATTCCAATTATAAAAATGTTCCTAATAGCTTTGTAATTTTTTTTTTAGCAATCATACAACCCTCACTCTGCCCTTCTCTATTTCCCTCCTCCCCTCTTCTATTTCTTCCACACACAGTTTTATCCCCCCCCCCTATTCTCCACCTCTGGGGTAGACATCTAGCAGTATCCTAGCTTATTGTTTAGGAGCAAAGGGGTAGCCAAAGGCCAGGTAACTTGGATTTGACTGGTGTATTCTCTTGTCCCACAGGACATAAGATACAAATCAAGTTGCTTTGACCCCATTGTCCTCTCCACACTCCTAGTCCCCTAAAGGCAATACTGTGGTATGGGATCCTTTCTTCCCTTTATTTATTTTTTTCCCTTTGTATGGCTACTGCTAAAGGCATAAGGTACATACATTTCCTTGGGTAAACCATTCGACATTCAGGCCCAGAGTCAGCTAACATTTTGATTTTAAATGGTATTTACCTATCCTGATTGCTTAATAATCAGTCGGACAGGTTCTTCGGTTGAGTCTCCATTTTAATGTATATTATGGATTTATAATAAGACATAATGTTTTACTCTCCCCTTTGACTTTCGGTGTGTACAAAAACAAACAACATGTTAGCTTGTAAGCAGCTTATAGTGAGCGACTTGTGCCCTTATATGAACCAGTATAAGATTCCTCAACAACCCAGCATCCCGAGGCACACCAGTGGATCTCTCGGTGATGTGAGGTTTGATCTCACCACAGAAGCTCAATCTCTTTTGGATGTCACGCTGGCCTTTCTCAGTCTTAATGAAATCAGTCCCGACTTAAAAACAAATAAGCACATTTCACCCTGTGTAAGCCTGCAGATCATGCCGATGACCTGTGACCCTAATTTTCTATCCAAACACATATTCATAGGTGGCACCCTGTCTTCCCTTGATGGAAAGTGTCACAGGTGTTGAAGTCTGATTAAAAATATGATAATGTCAATACCTTGTTCAAAAGTCCTCTTAGAATGCACTGAAATGAAAAGTAGAATCCAGACAGAATCAAACATCTTTTTAGGAGCAAATTTATTTCAGCCAAATGCAGTTATCTGCTCACCATCAAACAACATTATGGAGTGTGTGGTGAAGACAGTATGCCATCACAATGTCATAGCTCAGTAGCCAACATTTTTTACAAATCATTCTGAATTTTAAAACATATTCTATTTTTTAATTCATTTTTTATTTCCCATCGTATAGCAAGCCATTTGATTCCACTGATTTCCATATTGTGTGAAAATATTGCAGTGGCTTAAAACTTGCTTCAAGTAGGTAATCTATCATCAGGAACATATGTTTTATTAATGCTAAAATGACATAATCCTAATATAATAATGTAACTGGTTACAGAAATTTTAGAACATATAGACATGATTCTGTGATTCCTGTTTTCAAAAGGTGATTGAACATGTTTTTCTCTGACTTAATATGCATCCTTGGACCTTGATAGATCAGCTGCACTTAATAACCAGAGCTGTGTACATTAGTAAAAATGATTTCATATTGGTTACTTGGAGCAACTTGATGCAGGACTGAACATTCAGCATGACTGCTAACATTGCCTCACCATGGTTAGTTAAAATGTTGTCATAGAATCGAATTAGCGCCTCCATAATCAAGGAAAACCAACTTCCATGTGTCAGGGTCGGTCCGGCATAGAGGGATTTTTGGCGCCCCCCTAGTCTGACTCACCAGTAGGTTGCAGATATAAGCCTGCCATTGGCCGATCATTTCAGTCAGCATTCTCCCTTCCTTCAACTATCTGTGTGTTACCATTTTCTTCACCCCAGGAAATAACAACAGCAACCTACAGGCTGATTTAGATTGTTCAGAAAGGCCGCCCTGCTCATGATTTTCAGTGGATTATCCATTTCAATCACAGTGCTCATCTCCCTGTGTGCAAAAATTTCACCAGAAGAATCCATCCATCACTATTTTGACGGCACACCAAAGCCACATCCTTTGCTTAGACCCGCCCATGACGACTGTCATTGATTTAAAGAAATACAAACAAGCCTAGGCATTATTTTCCCCTATAGCAGAATAATAGTGGTGCAGCCAGAACATTACTACAGAATGGGCTGGCTAAGCAGGACCAACGTCCCCAAAAGATTTTACCCACTGCCAAAAATAACAAAGTGTTAAAATCATAAGAATTGAGAATATTTTTTTTTACCTATTTGGTAATATGAGTTTCATTTACTCAAGCATGAGACATTTTTCTTTATCAAATGGTCAGAAAAAACAGTAAAATGCATCGAAATCAAAAAAGGTAACACAGGCCCATTGTCTTTACTGTATGTGGACCGATCACGTTTACTCTCATGTGTATTCGCTCCCCCAAAGGCCTGTTCTAAGCCAGGAAAAACCCTGTGTCTTTGCTTTTAAGTTCCAATAGTTCCCGTAATATAATGGATGAATGGCAGACATTGAACTCAGAAGTTGTATGGAAAAGTTGTGCTGTAATGTGCTTTTCAGACATGCTCTTAAACAGTAATTTTCATGGATTCTGAATGTTTAAACTTTAGAGTTTCGCCGCATCACCAAATTCAACAAACACTGGCTGAACCAAGGTCCACTTTTTTTCCCTACAAACCCCACTTATATATTCGTACTGCACAATCTGGAGAGTGTGGGACATGACCCATTCTCCGGAGGATGCCCTAAAGGTAGCAGAAGGTAAATCAAGGTGCAAGGCTGAGTAGCGCATCATTCTGCTTCAGCAGAGATGGGCAAAGAGCCATTGTCTTTGTGTTTTGCAGGCGGTGTTGAGTCACTTGTCGGGAAAATGGAACAACTGTGGAGGATTCTGAACCGAGATTGGGCAGGAGACAGATGCCACCTCTGCCATCTGTCACAGAGGAACCCTGAACATGCTTTCGTTATTAGTGCCATGGACAAAGCCTTTCAATAAAATCGTAATGGAAGTTGATCCTTGTGCAGAACTAGTTGTTAGCAGTGAACAGTCCATTGCAGGATGGATGCATCAGGAAGTCATCTCCATCTTTTTACTTTGTAAATTAAGTTTTATCCCATAAAACTGTATGTTAGTTTCAGTCTTAACATTTGCAGAAAGGGACATAGTGCATTTCTAAGATAAACTATACGTTTTCATTGTGTTTTCAGTGAAGTATTGCACAGTTGATTACAATATCTGTCCCAATATCTGTGTTTTGGAAGTAAGATTCAGGCGTGGCACCTGTTTCTTGTCAGACCAGGCAAACAATACAGCCCTTTAACCCACCTTCCACCACCATCCTTATCAGCACATTTCCTACAAAGGGTTAATTCAATCATGTCAAGGTTCTCTGCTCTGTTGCTTGCCTCTACCATCATACTTTAGGCGCAGTGGAGCGTCTCTTCATTGATGGCACCTTTGGCTTCACAATAGAAGCTAATTTGTTAGAATCTTTCACAGGTCAGAGGCTGCTTAAAGGCGAGGAGGGCGAGGACTGTGCCCCGGCCACCGGAAAAATAAAGCCATCCACCGAGTTGGAGGGGGCAAATTAAATGCCCGGTCATTTTATGACGGTAGACATACAAAACATAAATATCCATTTTCTTTACTTCAATACAGTCCAGGAGATCTTGCCAGCCATCCCAGTTAACACAGGTTAATAGATTGATTCCAGTGACATGGATCATAATGAACAGTAAATTGTTTTATCTCTTAAGTCTTATTTGGACAGCCAGGAAAACATATGAGGTAATATGGCTGTGGCTAAATGGAGCGTATAATAGATCTCTCACTAAGGCATAAGGATAGGTTGATGGCAGGGCTATGATTAATGAAAATAATAATGCTCTTGAAATTGAAATTTTTCTCTTTTTTTTTGGCCCTTTCAACTCTTTCCTGCTATGGTCATTCGGACTATTCATGCACAATGTGATTGATGCGCGATTGCAAGCGTATTTATTTATGTCTGTTGAGTCGCTTTCACAGAAAAGGTCTACACTGACCATGATAGAGACTCCAGCTTCCAGTGAACGTTTATTTAGTTCATGGCCAGATGTATAAGGATGTAACAGGGTTTATAATGTTATTTTCACATTAAACTATTGTCAGAAAGTTAATGGCAAAGCTACCTTTTTTAAAACTCAGATAAAGCTGACTCTGCACTAGTTTTAAACAGTATATTATAAAGAGCAACAGGATTTGCTCTTCCCTTTCAATTTTCAATCTCACCTAGCATTTACTCATTTAAAGACATCAGTTCAGTGTTACAGCTCCAACTACTTTCTTTTGACCAAAGAGAGGGGGGAAAAAAACTTGCAAAAAATCAATGACTTTTAATTCTGCACTATTGATATGCTTAGATAATGCAGCGAATTGAACTGTGCTTCTGCCAGTGGTGATGAGGAGCAGTAGATGAAGAGTAATTGGGCCCTGACCCTTGTGTGCCTCGGCCACCATATCACCCAGGCTTCCCCCAACACATTCTCTCCTACAAGCAGGAGGGCTCATTTTGCAAAGCCTCAGTTGTGGCAAGGTGATAAATTACAGTTCTTAACTATCATTGATTCCTCAGTGTTTCTCCACTTTCTGTGACAACTGTTCAGTCACTCTGAATGGCTCTTAATGGCACATTAGAGAGAAGAAAGCATACAGTTTCCCCAACATTGATTAAACTTGCTTGTTGCTTAATAAAGACAAACTGACATGCACTACACTTTGGTAGCCTCTGACCAAGTAGAGACATAGGACCCAAATCATGTAAAACAATGGGGTATCACTGGTTCTCTGATGGTTTGTGTGAAACTGATTCCAATGCAGTGTCCAGAGAAAAAATCCAACAGTAAATCCCCAAATTAGGCCTCAAGGAAACTGAATTAAATGTACTACTTTTAACAAATTGCCTGAGAATGCAGATATAAAGCCCCACATAGTTGGCGTTCAGGTTTTTTAGCATATTATACCAGTGGGAAAGACAAAGAAGTCAACATGTTGAGTAACCCAAATTACAATCACATTGCATCAGGGACGAGTTTAAAAAACTAAAATGTTTTAGTTCATTTTAGAGTGTGACAAAGTTTTGGGTCACATTTAGCACTGCTTTCATTTAGCCCACTCATAATTGAGATTACAATATGTTAAATAGTTTTCAACTCCCAATTGAGGATGATAAAATAACTTAAATAATAAATAATATTCATACATTACATTCATATATTTAATAAATATTAAATATATGAATGTAAGGTTGTATGTATGAATTTTAAATCTTAACTTGTGGAGCCACGTCACTATTAAAAGTAATGAGAATACCACAAGAAAGATTCTGGTGTGTTAGCATCATAATCATCCTCTCAAGCTGGAAGCTTTCAGTTTGATGCAAAACTTCAACAGTGAAGATGTATTTGTCCCGTGCTAAGTAGCAAACATTAGCACTATCCTTGCTAGTACGAAAACATTTCTCCCCAAGTCTCAATACAACCACAAAGTTGTATCATATAATTCGGGGGATTCAGACACAGAACTGGCTTCTCCTCCACTTTGCCCTCTGTGCAGGTAAGATGCCTCGTTTCTATTGGCCACACGTTCCTACGTCATAGCACGCAGGGGTCAAAGTTCAACAAATTAGAACTTTGACCGCGGCGAGCTTGCGGTCTCTCCAACCTAGGATGACCAAACGTCCTGTTTTCCCAGGACATGTCGTTTTCACGTCCTGTCCTGGCCGTCCGTCCTGTTTTTTTTAAAATGATGAAAATGTCCTGATTTTCATAGTTTTTCAATCGTGAGTGTCCCCGCGCCACCGGGTGCTGCCGATTGTCTCCAAGCCCCTTCGAGGCCCTATTACGTGGACCTATGAACTCCGATGTCACACTTCACTTCGCCCGTGTTGGTAAACAGAGCACCCCCCCGCCCCCCGTCGGCCGACCAAATATTTGGACAGCACAAATTGCTATTGGGACCAGCCCTATGTCATTGCTGGGCCGAGTGTCCTGGTTTTTGGCAATCAAAATATGGTCACCCTACTCCAACCTGCGCGCTGCGCTTGCGCTTTGCTTGGCGCAGAGTTTCAGAGCGAGGCGGTGCTGGTGCTGACATCCACGCTGTGTCGTGCATATATAGTATAGCATATAGTGGATTAATTTTGCCTCGAGGCATTTTAGTACTGGAATTACTCAAGAAATCGTTTGCCATTAAACTGTAAAGACATTCATAGTTTCCAGAGGATAAATCGTGCTCACTAATGATCTCCTGACTTTCCAAATAGTGCGGCCATAGGTCGACATCTTTTATTTTTCATCTAGTGCCATTACATACAAGTCAACTTGAACAGAATGCCCATAAAATACGAAATTTTTTAAAAATTGCTTACAGATGTATACATAAAATCATACTGATTAAAAAAAATCAGCATGTGTGATAGACATTCTGTCAGGTGATCTGTCACAATGTGCACATTGTGTCGTGACACAAAGTTACAAAGCATAGCTTCAGCTCTTCTTTGTTGGGGCACCGAATTTGGGATGTGGCTCATATGTGGCTGATTTGCCCTTTGAAATATATTCTTTTGGTGCAGTTTTGACTTAGAATGTTCCTTTGCATCATATGTACATGATGCTGCTGCCTCCATGCCTCATACACCGACTGTGCGGTGTATTTAGTCCTTGTTTTTTGCTGGTTTGGTGATGCTTTTTGTTGATTTATTCAGTAACATGTTAATATCTGACACAGTTTGCCGCCATTTAGTGAGTATGGATATTCAATAGATTTATTTGGTGATACAGGTTTGCATCTGAAGGACTTGGCATATGTGCCAACATCAGGTCAAAGATGATCATGTTACCCTCAGCCATAGTTTGTGTTTAGTGGTAGTTGACAAATGTTAGTTATATTAAAATTGTAAACATTAAACTAGCATTTTAGCATTGTCATTGCGAGCATGTTAACATGCGCACTCTCTGCTAGCAAAACTACTCACCCTATATTTTGGCTAAAAGTAATCATGTGCAAAAGTAGATCTCGCAGAGCTGCTGGCCCAGCTATAAAACTTCTACTTTGTCTTTCTTTTTGCTTCTCTTTGTTATTACCATACGACATATATCCTATGCATACATTTATAAAAGAATATATTAGTATTTTTGCAAAGTGTGACTTTCCTATACTGTATGCCTTTCAATAAGGTGGAAATACGAGTAGTGGCTCATGTACTGAATACTGCATACTTCTCTTTATTATGCTTCAGTCTGAGTGGAAGAACCTCCAATTATTCCCTTGTAAAGAACCTGGCCTTGGCTGACTCAAGAATCGAACAATCCACTGAGATCTATAGTACTGTATGTGCATCGTAGCTTCTGTGACCATCCCCAAACTCCAGCTGTATATCTTTTCACAAATGCCTTCAGCCATTCAGTTGACAACAGCAATACAATGATGGGGATGTATTACTTTGTAATGATTCTCAAGCACTGTCAGCATGAAGTGTAGCTCATCAAACATCCACATTTTGGAGAAGAAGCACTGTCATACTTTGCTTTTCTATGTGCAGACCATATGCCCCACATCCAGGAAATTAAAGCTTGTTAATTGTTTTATTTAATTCCATTTTTATCAGTGACTTTTCCTGCCAATATGTGTTATCTGAAATCACAATTAAAGCAGTTCTTGTTTTGAGCTGAAGCTGGCCGCACAGTGTTTATGGAAATTAAAGATTTTTAAACGATATGTCACTGTAAAGTCGCTCTTTGCCTTTGGCTTGCAGGAATGGCAGAAGGCTTTGAAAGAAAAGGATGAATGAGTAAAGCCGCATACGCCTCTAATTTGTAGAAATCTGTGACAAAACAATCTAGTGATCCAGTGGTGAGATATCGGCTAGGGCCTGTGGTCTACATGTTTAAATCCAAGTTAAGAATACAGATGATGGGGGTTTTTGCTAGGAGAGATATTATTTACTGTTATGACTTTTCTCTTGCTGGGAGATGTGATGTAAGTGGTTCCACTGTACTCCCAAACATAACAAGCTGGAAAGCTAACAAAAACAAAATCTTTATCCCCGGGAAGCCCCATTGACGACAGACGTGAGTGCATGAAACTTTTGCTGTATCAAAGTGCTAAAGAGCTCAAGAAGTAATGGGAATAATTGTGTCTACATGATATAAATGTGTCCACAGCTAAGAGTGGGGCCTCTCGTGATGCACAAATGCTTATTGACCTTACGGGCGTGACGGTAGTGACTTCCTGTTGGGCTTGTGAAGTTTCTAGATCCCCCGAGATGAGTATGTCCGAGACTGACTAAAAGAAAACAAGATAGTAATCCTTGACTTCGACTATTAGTCAGAGGGAAGGACCAAAACAGTATTTAACAGTATATGTGGTGTGTGTGTGTGTTGTTTTTTTTAGTAAATTATGTATACATGTGTAAATAAAGTGACATTTTGAGATAAAATCTGTTAGTAGGTTTGAAAAAATAACACTTTTGTGTTCTAAATTTTAGATGTAACCTAGATATGTGTTTCAGTCACTCATCTGCCTCTCAGATAAAGCAAACAGGCACGGTGTGTGTTTATGTCTGAAAAGCCAAGGAAACCAGTTGTGACATTTTTGTCAGCTTGTGACCCACTACTCATAGGACTGACCCAGCCCATCAACAAAATGTCACCAAAGACAAATCAAAAAACAAAAGAAATGAACCCTCATTTGAATAAGGATAATATCATAATAGTGGCAGGTTGAGGAGTCTATAAGATGCTGTTGGAGAGATTTCTATTGTGTCTGAACCTGATGTCAAAATGCCATGAGAGGTGTCCCCCTGCCAGGTCAGTATGCCTCTGAGGTCGGGGCTTTTGCCCTGGCCTGGGCTGCAGGCCACACTGCGTCTAGAGTGGGCCTGGCACTGCTGTCAAACACACATCATGTGAAACTGCAGAGCTGAAGCAGTATAACAGGGTTAAACTGATTAGCAATGCACTTGTGTTCAGTAGGTCACAGTTTGAAGAACAAAAGTGACATTAAAGGATCTATATTTCTCCCTCGGTTCCTTAATGCCATCACTCCTCTTATCATACAAAAGTCTGCTCGAGATCCCTGACAGATAGGTGCCATTTTTCTATTCAGTTGAGCCTTTTCTTTCCTTTCTCTGCAAATATCACAAATCCCCTGCACCCTGAGCCCAGTCCTCAAATTCTTAACCCCATGTCTTCCCCCTGTCAATACATGAACTCCTCTTTTCACTTTTAATTCTCGCTTTTTGGCTTGTGCTCAAACTTCAGCTCTGTCTTTCAGTTTCCTTCTCACTTTCACCCACACTCATCCCTGGGAAATGTAGATCTTTTCCTGACAAGTTCCTCAAGAAGCAAAGCCTCTGGAGATCATCAGCAGAGCTCTGCCAAAAAATGCGTGGGAATAGCCTGGATGGGAAGGGGAAGGGACTTTTAATTGTTTTTCTTTTTTTCTTCTTCTTCTTCTGGAATTAGTCAGTGGAAAAAAAATCTGTGATTGTTCCTTTATTTACCTTACAGTGAATAAGGACTCAAACTGTGGGTGGCGGTGCTTTTATGGCAGACTCGGTAGAATGCTGTTCTAATGTGACTGTAGCACTAACGTTTGGAAATGTTCTCCATGTGATACAAATTATGCATATTAATTCTGTTTTGTATGATATAAATCAAGTTACTTTGAAGAGTGAAAATTATGTACTCCTTGTGTTTATACACTCAGTAACCTGCCTGTATCAACAGCTGGAATAACAAGTGCTGTACTTTGGTTGTCATTAAGAGCTCTCTCAGATGGTTTCCCGACTGGAGGCATGTGGAAGTTCAGCTCTGAGGTTGAGTGCTGGAAAAAGGAGCAAGTATTTATAAACCAAGATGCAATTTTTATCCGAATAGGATGAAATATAATGATTTGTCTGCACTACTTTCAGGGCATTGTTTGAAAACATTAGTGATGGACAGAAAACATTCATATTTAATTGCAAAATTAATTACTTTAATCTGCTCTTGTGTGTTTTTGTAAGCCAAGTTTTGATTTTTATAATTAGTCCAACCTATTTAATAGACTGGGGTTAAGAACTGACCCATAGAAAATGTATTATGCTATATGAAATTGTCATGTTTCAGAAAGTATGACTTATATTGATGTATATTTGCATACAGTTAAATATTGTAAACATTACTGGGGTAGTAGTGTTTGAAAAATGGTTAGTTTCAATGCAACGGAGTATGAACTGACAGTTAAATATTTTGTTTCCATCACTTTATGTTTTAACATCATTTCTATTATCTGTGTAACAAAATACCTAAAGAAAAATATGCTGGTTAGTGAGTACAGAACAGGAGGATAAATGGAGCTGTAATGTGGTGAAATCAAGACCAAATAAGGTTACGTCTTAGTTAATGACTGCAATTTTCAATGTATCATCTTGTTCTTCTATTGATTTATAATATATATATATAGAGAGAGAGCAAGGTGCTATGTAAAGAATTCAGATTTATACTCTTTTTGTGAGATGACAATGAGACGTGGATTTGGACTGTTTCACTGCTTTGATAGTGTCACTAAGATACATGAAAATGCAGATTGATAAACTATATTTTTCCCAGATTTTAACTGTACAAATGGGACTTTGTTTCTGAAGGTTTAAGAGGTAAACTCTGAAATGCTGTTTATCTGTGAGAAGAGAAAATACGAAGCCTGCAAACAGCCTTTTTTTTAACATAGTTAGTTCACTCTGTTGTTGCACAATGTCAGTTACCATCTTTGCTCAGTGATGGACATAAGAAGGCTCCCATTGTTCAGACACAATGAGGCTCCTTTCTTAAAGCAGATAAGCATAACAAAGTAAAAGTAGGGGGCCGTCAAACATCCAAAACTAGAAGTGTCCAAGCGACACTATTTGCATATTGGCCATTCTTATACAGAGAACAACTGAATAAGTTGTACTGATTAAAATAGTCTTCTGACAGTTACTCACATTAGCCCTTTTGCGGTGGGGTTTTTCCCAGTTAGAATAATTATAAAAAATAAAATAGACAAATGAACTGCTTAATTATGGAAGGGAAAATTGACTGCATGGACTTGAGTGGTTATCTACTTATTATGATATAAAACTATTACTAAATTATCATTCCTGGCTTTGCTGCTTGTTCATAGAGCTCTATGTTGTTCCACCAGGACTATTAATGTTTCAATAAATCACAAGCAAATCAGGGAGAACACATTTGCCTCATTTAGTAACTCACTTCATTGTCTTTACATTGCAAGAGGACTTGCAATTGATTGGATTGGTATTTCTATTACTGAATCGCTACAGGGGGCTGATTACCAAACAGTGCTCTAAAGCTAACAACTGGCTAATGTAAAACAAAGTAAGTGATGTAAACCACAGAACGAGATAATCTTTTGGTATGATCATTTGTCGGGCGGAGGAGCCGGAGAGGTGAGAGTCCGCATGTGGATGGTGGCATGCTGCAGGCTGCGGAGGTCTGAACTAGTGCCTGGGATTTGAATCGCTGCTCCACAGGAAGCGGGACGGCTGGTTTGTTTAGCTGGATGTGATTTCGAGTGGCTGGAGGGGGTGTTGCCTGGTCATATGAAACACAATGGGGCATACTTTCTGAACACGACTATTAGGCAATAATGACGTGGCTCAAGTCCAAGCCATTTGCTGTCCATGTCTGCAGATTAAGATATGCCCCTCCATGTATTAATCAAATAGTGGCCTCTGCGTGAGGGAGGTATGTGAGTGCATGATTTCCAAAGGGGTCTGTGTGTGTTTCCAGGGGCAGAAATTTAGTGTTTAATCTCATTTTTCAAGCAGAGAGGAAAAGAGGAAATTGTGCTTTTGAATTTTACAGTCGCTCCGGCTGAAAATGCAAATTGTCACTATTTTTGTAGCAAAATTCTTGATTCGTTATTCCAGAAGTGACCAATGCCCCCGACCTAATGTGCACCATAATAATGTCCCTCCTGTACAGTCCTATAAACATTTGACTAAACGCTCTATTAACATATTGAACAAACAGGAAAAAAAACAAAGAAACCCAGGAGTATCCTATTGCAGGAAATAACTAGTCTCATTTTCTCTGTAACTGATTCCAGGAAAGGAGCTACATGAGAGAAAGAAGTCAAGCAGTGGGATTTAGAACACTGAACAAGATAGATTCTTCCAAATTCTAATTGGAGAACAGTTGATTTAATTGGTATCCATTTGGCTGACAAAAGAAAGCAAGAGTAGTGGGCAGGCAGGAATGCCTCTGGGGCCGATGTGAACATGAAGTGGCTCTGCTCAACGCTCAGGGACGGATCACTTCCAAAGACAAACCGTGGGAGCTGGCAGGACAGATTGCAGTGGGAGGGAAGGAGGGAGGGAGGGGGACGACTAAATTCATGGTGGAGTGAGGAGCTTTCAATAGAGAGGCATCTTTATTTGGAGAGGGAGGCATCTTATACGCAAAACTGAACTCCCACTATGGGTAGTAATGTGTAATGTGACTCTGACCCTGAGATGAGAGAAGTGGATATGGTTCAGTGGGTCTTGTAAACGGGCTTTTGGTGACAGACAAATCTAAATTATACTGACCAAAACAAACTGTTTGATTCACAAGCTTCAGAGAGCACATGGTAATATTTGTACCACTAATTAATTTGAGACACATGAAAGCATGCAGATGATTTTCTGAAAGTTTAGATTAAACCCCGTAGCCTTTTTTGCTCTTCAAATTAAATCCGTCATTAACATTATGTTTTAGGAATGTTTGAAGGTCAGTCAATAATAATCTCTTTACAGATGTTGTAATGGCAGTCATTATAGGACAGGGCTGGCCTTCACAATAACCTCTCAGAAACAAGGTTTTTTCTTCTTCTTTTTTTTATGTCAAGCCCTAATCACAAAGCTCTCTTTCTTTGTGTGTGAGCTTGTGTTGTCTGCGGATAAAAAAAAAAATGTAGTCAGAGGTGTGTTGTACTGTAGCTCGCGCAGAGCAGAGGGGGAACCCAGGTGTTGGAGTGTTTTTACTGCCTCTGTAGAGAGGAAGGGTGGGAGAGCGAGGGCAGATGACCTGGAGGGGGTTCAGAGGCAGGGGCCGTGCTTGGGAGACCTTCACAGCCTGCCTCAGGGGGATACAGCCACTGCTTATCTCTTCCTACACTTTTACTTCTTTTTTATCCTCTTCCACAGTACTGCTTTCATTTCCCTTTCCTCTCAGTTTAGGTGGACGGGTACTCCGGCATTATTTCCTACCAACGCCAGCCATTGTATTATCTGCTGACACGCATTTTCTGAGGGTGGAAATGCGCCTTTCTTCTCCTTTACAGCAAATATTTGAACCTGGCTGGATTATAAATCTTAGTGTTGAAGTACTCTGGGATTAGCACGTCTTTAATCATTTATTGAGTGCTGGCCAATTTGGAGCACAACACACACACACACACATACACACACAGGACACCCCTACAAAGACATAGTATTATCACGATGACATTAATGGTTCTACACAAGACCTCTTTTCTTGTATTCAGTTTGAAAGGCCGGTTACAGTGGCTCTTTTCCCGTAGTGACTACAGTAGGTTTTAATCCTCCTACAGTATATGACAGGCTTGCCCTCACCTTGCCCAGCACTTAAAGAAGCAATCTTTCAAAAAGTCCCCTTAAAGCCTATGTGAATGTGCGTCCGTTCAGAGGAGAGTGCAGTATGCTGATGGAGAATGGGCCCATTCCTGATGTAAATGAAGAGATGCATATCAGTGTTAATCCATTGCTTTGTAGTCACGGCCATACCCAAAGTCTGTCTAATTTCCCTCACACTCCCTTTTGCAGCCAGAAGTGTATCGATCGGCAGTAATTGAAGTGTACTTGATAATCCGTAAGGCAACAGGGGAGAGGGAGACCCTCAACTCTCACATCGATGCACACAGAATGGGGCTGTGGGGTTGTGTGTATTTGAGTGTGAGTGTGTGGTGCAATAGGGGGGGGCTCTCTAATGTATGGGCGGGTAAGGCAACACCCCCCTCACGGCTTCTTCTCAGCTGATTAAACTCATTGAGAGCCAGACAAGTGGAACAAATAGATATAAAGGTTTGCCTGGCAGCTTACAGCCATTCAGATTTCTTCATTGAAACGGCAAGCACCACATCTACATGGCCTGCTTTATGCTAACATTAAGCAACTGGAGTGCCTGTTTTTGAAATGAACCTTGCATTACGGAGCGCGCTCGCTAAGATATCTCAGGTGGAAACTTTTAAGAACGTGAATAGATACATTTTCTTTTTGGGCCGATTGAATGTGCGGCATACAATCAACTGTAATGCTGGCGATTTCTCTTTAAACACAACAACGGACTGAAAGCACAGTGCACCGTTGCCGAGTGATGTTATTCTCCAGATTGTTGCTTTGTTACTGTTTCAATTTTGACAAAAGCAACATCACCGATTTTAAGAAGTGTTTACTTTTGCAATCAATTAGCCAGGATGTTGGAATTTAACAATCTAGAAATTTGTTGTCACCACAACAGGTTGGCCTGAGTGTGTTTTTCCCCATGCTGGTAATTTTAGAAATCTTACATCCTGCTATTAAAAAGGACAAACACTATGTTTTATTTGTTAATAAGTGATAAACAGTTAGGAAAACGACACATCAGATAAATGATGAAAACCAGATGACAAACTATTTTTTCTTTAGCTCCTTATAAAAGTTTGATTGGTAGATTAGGACAAGTTGTGTTTATTTGCAAATTGTTTGGCAGGACATGTGAGCTACAGCTTAATTAGAGTTCATTATCATATTAAAACTTTTGAAGGATCACAGTGGAAATAATTATGCACTGCACACTTTTCAGCAATCATATATTGTGCAGCCAACAACATGCAGCATCAAGCAAAATGTTTCAAAAGATATCAAATACTTAGTTATGAGAGGGTAGATGATTGGTACCAGCATTTGACAACAAGAAAAACAGACCAGACATCTTCAAGTCTGAGGCTGAAGAGAGATTATGGTCTCTCTGCGGATGTGGGAACAGTTACTAGATGGCTGGTGGTGTAATAAAGGCCACATAGATTAAAGATGATTAAGAAAATGTCTCATCTGTAAGTGTTATGAGATGATATTGAGATACTGGAAGGTGTTATATTCTCACAATCAAGATCATGACTATGATGTCTGGTTACATAATAGTGGTTTTGTGTGCGAATGGCGATGATGACGTTAATCATCCTGTTTGTTCACAAGTTTAATATTCTGATATGAAGGTGAACTTTGGTGGTTTTCTGTGTTTTTTTTTATTATCATGTTCATTAGTGAGGAGTAACTGAAAAAAAGTTCACTTGTATCAAAAATATCATGCTAGATATCTCATATTTAATTGCTCTAGGTGTGGCGTTGGGGTGAGGTGAAACAAGGCCAGAGCTTTCATTTACAGCTTGTTTCTCAGTCCTCCGTGGCCTTATTTTAATCCCACAGGAACTTCTACCAATTAAAGCTCAGTTATTCAGGATTTTTGCCCACTTTTCTTTATTCACATGACAGGAAATACCACAATAAAAATCACGAAACAGACAGGAACGAAAGCAAACTGAGCCAGTCTTTGGACAAAAATCACATACTTGTATCAACTCCAAAATGCTCCTTTAATATAATTTGGAAATATGACAAACTGCAAATCAAAAGGCGACTAAGTGTATAAAAATGTCAGAATTAAGTGTTATTTTAGTGTTACAGTTGTGATTTTTATTATATTTCATAGTCATACTTTGGACATGAATACATAATTGAAATAATGACAGTAGAAAACACCTTTTCTAGACTTTTACACCCAA
>OMNN01000143.1:0-26511 GCA_900302755.1 Chromis chromis | reverse complement strand
CGCTACCTTCCCCTCCCTCCTCCACCTTGTCGCCAGACAACCTACCGTGACTGACGTAACGTTCACTTCGCCCGTGTTTGTAAACAACTGAAGACAAAATGCCGAAGACCTCCGCTGTTTTTTCCGTGTAAAGCTATGTATGTAGCCTACTGTCGCCATACAAAAAGGTTCACTCACTGTGTTTACTTAAAGTTACCAGCCAAGACGAGCCGCTGCGTTACGTTTAGCTTCGTATTCCGCATCGGCTCGGCTCGGCTCGGCTCGGCGCAGCGCACATGTACGGCTCACACGTCCTGCTTGACCACACGTCGCTGGTCAACGCAAAATGGGTCACGTTAGCTAGATGGTTAGCAAGGCTCTGCCTGACTTCAGTGTACATTTGTGGCAATGCTTCTCGTGCAAAGTAGTTGCGACTGGGAAGCTCATATCTCAGGTCCATAGTTTTTAGTAGCTTTTTGAATCCGACTTGTTCCACAGTTGCAACAGGGACCATATCTTTAGCAATGTGATCGGACGCCGCTTTCGTTATTATTATTTCCGGGTTGTGGATGGCTTGCGGCTGGGGCTTCTGCTGCGCACAGCTTCACACACTCTTCGTACAAAGCAATAAGCAATACACATTTTCAAGGTGAGGAGGAGTTTTTTTTTCTTTTTACCCTTTCAAGCATTTTGCATGCAAATAGAAAATACAGAAGCTTGTGAACCTTTTGGGATGACATGGGAGATCCACAGACAGTCAGACAGTAGTTGCCTGTTATAATCCACGAATCAGGTTCATTTGTTGTTTATACTGTACTAGGGTCCCTTTTAGCTGCAAAATACAAATGTCCAGGTTTATAAACAATAATATGAGTTAACAGTCAGCATAACTAAATAAAGTGAACAGACTCCAGCCACAGAAAAATAACAGGATGTTTAAGAAATATAACAGAAACTAGAAATCAGACCCAAGTGCAGTAACCTTAGTTATTGCTTTTAAGTGAAATGGAGAATGGAGTTTCTAACCTTGATGTTACCTGTACAAAAGCTGTAGAGGACTGTACTTGTACTAGGCAGCTCCCTGGAATGAGTGTGCAAATGTGTTCCAAACACAGCACTGTGTAAGCATCAGAGATGTAATATTGAATACTGAGCCTTTACTCTGGGGAAAGCAGCGCTGCCTCCCAGAGCAGACTATTTTCCTCTCTGACAGCTCCAGGGATGAGTGGCTAGTCGGGCAATAAGACCCCATGCATCACACCTGTCAGCAGGGAGCTTAGAAACGTGGTCCACTCCCTGGTCTACTCCAGTGCCTGCCAATTTGAAGCACAGGGATGTGGGTCAGTGCCACACACAGCTTCCACTGTGTACCACACCCAACACACTGACCGACATTGTGCTGATGAGCATGGTTAGAGATAATAGGGATAGAATAATAGACATAACCTCGAAAATCATCATGTTCCTTGGAACTGCTTTCTATGTAATTACTGGTCTGATCTCACTCAGACACGCTGTCATCCATTTTGGCTTTTGTTTTAACAGATGAATCTGTCTTTATGCTTGCCAAAATCTGTCTGGGCACACTTGTCTCTTCCTCTCTGTATCTCAGCTCATAATGGTTTGAGATGAAGAATGAATAAGTGCTCAGTTGTTTTCTTCACTGGTCAAAATTGTGACTCATAGGGAAGGTGATAAGTTAGTCATCCAAGAGTAGAAAAGATTCCTTGTGCAGCAGTTTTCACAAACCCGACACAATGCTGATGGTATTTCTGTTAATGTCTCTGAACTAACAGCCTGTCAGCCTTTATGGTCACATTGACAGATACATTGTGGTAGGAAATGAGTTTTGTTGTGCCGAGAAATGGAAAGAAAAGCAATGCTGCTGCGTAATCTGTATTTCAACACACACAATATATAAACAACAGCACTGTAATATATACAGCTACATACAAGCTATCAGGAGTCATTTCTACTATTTTACAGTTTACTTAATGAAGATGCAGATTTTTCCATGCATTAGTTGACTTTTCTAAAGTAGCTACAACTAACAAACTAATGAAAGAAACACTTATTTTTTTAGACATTTAAGCAAAAGTTTTTTCTGATCTGAGTTTGTCTCACTGAATTGCAAAGCCTTATTAACATCAGTGGTGCACAATAGCTCTTGGAAAAATGTTCTCTAGCCACCACAGCTTGCTACACTCAAAGGCACAATATCTATCAATTAGACTTTAAGCTAAATTGATTTTTTAAACCCAGAAGCATGATATAATTATTTGAAACAAAGTATTTATCTCTGTTAGTGTCAGAGTTATTACAGGTGAGAAACGAGTATCATTTGATGGCAAATTTAATCAGGTCAGAATGTTATTTATTTAAGCTGCCTTTGCTGTGATGCGATTCTTTACGTTTGCATGTAAACAGCTGATGTGGATCAGAAAAAATGTCAGTTGAATTATTATTAAAAATGCACAACGCATTTCTGCTTTCCAAATCTTCCTTGTATCAGTGCCACAGTGAATCCGTGCCACTCATTTAACATTCAGTATCTTGATGTTAGAGAGAGAAAGTCTTTACAGTGTGTGTGTAATTGTCAGTGCTGATTTCCCTTGTGTAGAGGACAGATTGGGCTCGGAGGCCCAGGGGATTGTGGGTGATCGAGCTGTTAGCTCCACTGTGGTTAGGAAGCCCGTCAGTCAAGCGTTTCAATAAAACCAGTGCTACCACTTCCACTCTTGTTATACCACTGATATTCCCAAGCTATCCCTGTACCACGACTGTCACTTGATTACTATGTTTACAACAATTAATACTTCCTTAAAGCTGTTACTTTAACTTATCTTATTAGGGCTGCCACTAACAGTTATTTTATTGTTGATTATCCAATCTTTTATTTTCTCAATTAGTTGTTTTGTTGTTTGGTCAATGAAAAAATCAGAAAATGGTGATGAAGAACGTCGATCAGTTTTTCCTAAAGCCAAGGATGACGTCCTAAAATGTCTTGTTTTGTCCTCAACCCAAAAGATATTCAGTTTACCTTCATATAGGAGTAAAGAAACCAGAAATTATTCAAATTTAAAAAGCTGGAATCAGATAATTTGACTTGAAACATATATACTTAACCCCTTTAATAGAATAGGAAAAAAGTTGGCAATATTGTAATAGTTAATCATTGCAGCTCCAATTCTAATTAAGCATCTTATTTCTTAGTCTTTATAGTTTTAAAATCACCAGAGTAGATTGGTTCCTCCCAGATTTTATGTCTAACAGGCATCCAAAAGTTGCTTCATCCACAAACAAAAAACAATAAGTGACTAAACGATAGAGCATGTATTATGCATATTCTGTACTGTTTTGTTAGTGTTTATTAATAAGTGAACAAAGAATGAATTGCAAAATTCTACTGATTGTGCTTTTTGTTTAAACTATGTGTTTCTTTTCGCAATTAAAACTGCTGTAGCTTGTTGTACCAACAAAGTAAACTTTGCAGTTAGACCGACTCAGATTGGGTTGAATGTACTAAAATAAGACGCATGCAGTGTATAACTGTCAAAGACATTGTGCAGCCAAGTTCAAGGGAGATACCACCCTCTTGTCCCTTCATTTTCTTCATATTCGTCCTATATTTTGGACCCCTTTCTGGCTATTCTCATTCTCAGTCCAAGCAGAAGATAAACTTTGATTCCTATTCAGTATTGTAGGAATTAAAAGTCCTAAATAAAATATTGCTCATTTTAGAAGGTTCTGCAGTTTATGATATCAATTGTCACTGTTCAGTACTAATGAAGCAGCGTGTTCTTTATGTAGCAAAACAGACTTTCTATGTGCAACTTTGAATTAATGTTTGCCTCTTTATTAGCTTCACCCCAACCATCCTTTGACCTTGACCCTAACGATAACCGGAGCCACCGTTTGCAGACATTGAGTAAGACGAGATTTACAAAATGTTGGCGTTTAGAGAAAAAAAAAACTTAATCCAAAGTTTTGAAGAATTGTACACTAATAATGTTATAATCTGGAGATGGAGTTTGTTTAATTGGTGTTGTATGTTAGATGGGGTGGATGGACAGGTCAACAAAACATCTGATTTTAACAGGAGAGTGCTGTTTGCTTCCTGTTTCAAACCGAAAGCCTTTGTTTCTTTGAAACTTAATCTTAACCATGTGTTTGTTACTGTGACCATGACAACAAAGGCTCTTTATTTTAAGTAAACCCAGAATAGGGCCAAGTCATTTATATGGTCTTTGAGGTTGAGGAGAACTTGGGGAAGGGAACAACTTCCACAAGATAGGGGAATGCAGTGAAAGTTTACTATTTAAAACTCAAACAACATTAGATGTTAATGACATAATAAGATTATATAAATCTAATTTGTAGTCCAGGCTGTTATACTGCAAATTGTATTGCAGTTTGCAGGCATTGTAGACATAATTAACTGTGACTATATCGTAATTTCCTGATCTTTGAATATACACTGAGAAATCATTTTGAAGGTTGTGTAACATGAGTGCTTGGCTGCATTTTAATTGACTTTTCTTCTATTTCTCTGCCCTGTTATATGGTGCCTGAGGAGACTAGCTAGCTTAATTTAATTTTAGTCAGAATGACAAAGAATTCCATCAAGCACAAATGCACATAAACAGAACCGGTGAGACAGTAGAGACTAGTGTCAATCAGGCTCATACTCTCCATCAACATTGCCATTAATTGTCCGACAGCCAACACATAATGCCTCCCAACACATCTAATTTCTGAATATGTGAAAGAGCAACAAAGGTTAACTAGCTCAAAACTTGGTAGAGAATGATAAAGGCTTAAAGGATAAAAATGAGAAAAAGACAAGGAAATGGGATTGAAGATGACATCACTAGTTAAAAATATCATCTGTGCCATTTGTTGTACATCCCCACAGTATCTCCTGCTGTTTCCAGAAGTAAAGAAGTGCTTGTAAACATCCTGGAATAACCCTGTTAGACCTTGACTGCAATTTCTTGTATTTAATTGAAGCTGTCATTGTCCCTCATGAGTCACCCAAGCAGAAGTTCTTTCAGTTCATTTTCCACTGCTGTCTTCCTACGTCGGTAAATTACAAATGTAGCTGGATAGATAGAATGGGGAATTGTTTTGGTATATTGCAGCTTAGTCAAAACATGACTTATCTTTATTATGCAGCACACTATTGGTTAAGTATTATTCTCTCTTCAGTATCTCCATGGTTGCAAGAAGTATCCCAGAATATCAGACTTTTTTTTAAAACTAGTTCCTTCACTCTGACTGAAATGTTTGTTTGGTTACTAGTTAACCCTGTAAATGTAGGAAAGGGACAAGAAACCAAAGTCCAGTTATTGTTTGTAAACTGAAAATTTGTAATCTATAAACGTAGGACATTCAGTCTGTACCCAAAATTGTTCTTAACAGATACTATATACTGTGAAAAACAAAAAAAAAAGATTAAAGAACTGTCATGTCTGCCCTGAGTCAGGCCATTTGGTCAAACAAGCTGAGAGATACATTTCTGCAACTCACCTGAAAAAAGGGGATAACATGTACTAACCATCTGGTCCCATTTGTTAAGGATCAAATCTTGAAATTTGGTTGTTCGAAAGAAATAAAGGAAATCCATTCTTGGTTCCTAAGAAAATGAAAATGGAAGGGGATGTTTGTACTTTCTGTCTCTTCAAATATAAAAAACACTCAAAGTAACCTCATGCTTTCTGTTCTACCTTGTGTTTGCTACATAGCCAGAAACCTACATTGTGACGTGTAGTCCCATTCATATCACTGGTAATCTGAACTTTGTATCTGTATCAGGATGATCCAGTCCAATGTGGCTTTGAAAAACTGATACAAAAGTAAGATGGATTACCTGATACTTGATAGCAAAACATGGTCTGATCCATAATAAACTTTTTAAACATCTGGGCCTGAATCTCCTACAGAGCTGGAATGTGATTCATGTATTGCAAGTGTGAATGCATTCCAAAAAGCTTATAAATTCTATAATGTCATTCTAAAATATTCCTAGAGTCTTACATTTGTATACAACTAAATTATTTTACAATAGTCCCTCGCCATATCGCGGTTCACTTTTCGCAGTCTCACTGTATTTTTATATACTGGATTACTACTTATGCTGGATTTTTAAATTGTATATACCAACCAGAGCACTGTGTTCTGTATCCTGGGCTCTCCGTCTCCTGCATATAGCATGCGTTCAGCATCTCGCCTTGTCCATTTCACATCGACGTCTGATCACTGCGCATAGTGTTGCTCACACTCAGCGAGTGTGGGGGGGGTTTATAAAGCCTTAAAATATATAATAAAATAAATATAAGGTCGCTACTTCGCGGATTTTCGCCTATCGCGTGGGGTTCTGGAAGCTAACCCCCGCGATAGACGAGGGATTACTGTACATTTAGGTACAATATAGTTGATGGCTGAACTACATTCATAGGCAATGTTATTTTGAATGAATGCATTATTTATGAACTGCATTGGAGTTAAGACGAGGGTGTGTATTATATAGGCTTAGACAACAGAAGGACTTTGTTTAAAGGTAGACTCAGTGATTCTAATCCAATTTACTATTTTGTTAAACTCAGCAAAAATCTCTGCTTGGTTCACACACATCACTGACTCTGTAAATGAGAAAAAGGTGACAGGGATGATAAATCTTGCACATGACAACTAAAAATGGGTGACAAATTGAAGGCAAAACCAACATAAAGTGCCTTAATAAGATATTGAGATACCATGTGCCACTGGAACAACTATAACACTCCTTGACATTGATTCTCCAAGTCCCTGGAACTCTACTGGAGGGATAAAACACCACTCCTGCAAAAGATGTTCCAACATTTAGTGTTTTAATTATGGTGGTTAAGAGCACTGTTTGACAGATTGGTACAAAAGCTCCCATAAGTGTTGAAATCTGGTGACTATGAAGGCCATAGCATATGATTTTTCACACTCATTAAACCATTCAGTGACTGACTGCGCCCTATAGGTGGAGGCATGGTCATCCTGGAAGAGACTATTCCAGTAAGGAAAGAAAGGTTTCGTCATAGGATAAAAGTGATCACTCACAACAACTTTGTATTGATTTGGCGTGATCCAAACCAGGCCAGCAAAAGCCCCCTACAGTATAACAGAGCCACCAGATCCTCTCTCAGGACAAGCATTCAGTGTTTCCCTTTCATTTGTCATTTATCTGCATCTAAACATGCCAACTAGCTAAATATCTACTATTTTTCTGTGTCTCCACCTTTAAGATTAGGTAAAGACTGTGTTTTTGTTTAAATGTTAACAAATACAATACATGCTTTGTGCACTACAAGTAGATCTTGTAAACTGCAAAATCAGTTATTTTGGTGAAAAATGACATTGTTAGATTACAGATATGTTCACTATCAGTGTATTTGACATTTGCAAAATACATTCATGAATACATTTTCCTCACCAGCAAAAGTAATCCAGACACATGTTTCCATCTAAACGTACTTGTTGGATCAATTTAGTCGAATGAGAATGTTATTTCTAGGAGAAGGGATGGATTTTTTTCAGTTTGACACCAAATATGTCATTACTACCTAAACTACAACTAAATCAATCTAATGATTAATCAATAATGATCACCCGTAGTGTAAAAGGGATGGTACTATTGATGATTCTACTGAAACTCCACCTCTACAGACCTTTGTTTTGAATTTTGACCTTTTCACAGAGGCAGTTTTGTCTTGTCAAAGCAAGAAAAGCACACGTGAACAATAATGATAACTGTGATTTCCCAGTATGTCAGAGAGTGAGCTTCAACAATACCAGATTCAGTGTTCATTTCAGCAGTGCTTTTTAGGTTTTGCAATGGCTCTGCAACTGGCCAAGAGGTAAGCAGAGATAAGTGAATTTACTTCCCAAATCCTGGACGCACGACACATAGTACACTCATTTAAAAGAGAGGGTCAGGGTGACACAGTGTGGGGAAGATGGAGAGGAGAGGAGAGGAGAGGTGAGGTAATACACAGAGAAAAACTCAGCTGCCGCATTACTGGCAGCAGCCGTGTGTGATTCAGGCGTTGAGAGATATGTGAGAAGGTGAAATTATGTTTTATCAAATCATACCACAGCTTGTGAGGGAGATAATGATTGACTCTGGGTCCAAGACCTGAAAAGGCATCAAACTGAGACAGTCAGACATACGTCTGGACTGCAGAATTATTTGGTCTGTTCTTATTTTAGCTGAAAATGGTTCTGTTATTAAAATCCGTAAAACAATCCTTCCGTTCCTTCATTGGCAGGCCAAGCAACTTTACCTGTAATCTCTGTGTTACTGCTTTGACTCGGTTGTCTTTCCTGCATTTGTCTTTGTTGTCGCTTCTAAAAACAAACCAGATTTACTGTATTCTCCTCATGGAACCAGTTGGACTTGGGAGGGATTTGCTTCAAATCGCGGGGGATTGTGTGACACTGCTGCAATGTTTAGTGTTTGACTCAGCTGTGGTTTCTGTCCACAGTCAACAGACAGACTGTGGTTCAGTTCACCCAAAACCACCCAGGGATTCCTGGATCAAAGCTGTGAATCATTCTTTTCATATCCCAACATGGTGTAATATGTTTTTTTGTGGCTTATGAGGGCGTGAACACATTGATAAAATGGAAACTTGCTTTGTTAAGGATCAGTTTTGGGCATGTTGCCTTTATTTGATTTGAAATGTGGGAAAAGAGAGCAGAGGAATGACATGAAGCAAAGGTCTGAGGGTTATTATTGTCTACTTGGTGTCCACCCAGTGGCCTGTTGCTCCATTATTATTATTTTTTATTCCAGTTTTTATGTTTGGTTTGTGAGGATTCACACTGTAATATTAAATCTGACCAACTTATGTGTAGCTTGTGTATTAAGCAAACATTTAGACAGATGATAACAAATCCATGTCATACATTTATGTTAAGTATGATGCATTTAGCTGTTTCCCCTGAATGGTGTTGCTCCAAGTTTAGCACAGAGGAAAAAACGGAATGTAATAGTCAGTCCAGACTGTGATTTGCCCTGAGTTCATCGTGTTATTCTCGGCTTTCCAAACATGAGACACTGCTGCCTTTTGGCATCATTTCCAGTACTATGTGTAGTGATGTTCCATTGTTTCATTCATACCAAACTGCACCGCATTGTTTCATGCTTGGAGTGTCACTTGGAGCCTAATTGTGGTTGCTCTGTCCAGGCCAAAATAGTAACGTCACCAGAGTTGGTTGCTTTCATGTGATTATGCAACTTCTCGAAAGGGGCAGAATATTTTCCGATGTGTTTACAGAACCATTCCGAGGAGCTCATATACTGCCCTTTAACTTTTGCATCAGCAGGACTAATTGGCCAACAGATATTTGTAGCAAAGAGTGAGAAAGGAGGATTAGATCAGTGAAAGTGAGAGCAGGGTGCTGATGACACGGTTCTCGTCATTTCCAGTGTCCCTTCTCAGGGGTCTTGCCTACAGCACATCAGAGTTGGGACTCGCCAAAAGACAGGAAATAGATGTGACAGCGCTCTCCAGCTGAGCCGAGCGTTTTTTTTATTACACAGTGGGGCATCCAAAGTTATCCTCTTCTGATGATTCTCTCGCTAGCTGGAGCTGCATTATACTGGAAATTACTCTTTAAAAGCTTTTGTGCACTGTTTCTGGTGTTTGTTTGATAGCTACTTGAGTTTTGTTTTGCCATCGTGTTGATGTTGTATGTTGGTGGGAAGAAGAACATCAGTTTTTGTAGGACTGTAACTGTTTATGTGTCTCTGTGCCAGCGGTAGCCATGGGCATTATGTTTTCTTGGACTCGAAAATTAACTGATTCGATTTTGGTGGTCAAAGTTCAAGGTCACTTGACACTTGGAGGAAATAGGGTAGTAATTCTAGTTTCAATTATGAATTAATATATTGATTATCATTAGGATAAATTAGTTGGCCTATAAATGGTCAAAAAAGTGCAAAATGCCTATCTGTGTTTTACAGACCTCAAGCTGAATTGCTTGTTTTGTCTGACCAACAGTCCAAAGCCCAAAGATATTCAGTTTACATTAATATGAAAGCTGCAAACTTTCTCAAGTCAAACTTCTTGATTGTTTCAATTGGTTGATTATTCCAGAAATAGATCTTCTTGATTGCTTGACTAATTGTGTGTTTGTAATCATTGGTATTGTAATTATTTCAGGATGATCATTCTGGATTACATTTTAATATTTATTTTGTCCATTTCCAGTGTCATTGTGGTATAAAAACTTCATGTTTTAGTGGTCACATATGCAAAGTGCTCCATCTCTAGCTCCCTGAATAACTGTGACCATTAGAGATGTTTGGATTCACTTCAGTGATTCACTTTTTCCTTTAAAATAGGAGCTGCATGACTGTAGCTTTATTCTATTCTCAGTCATCATTTGGCCTGCAGCGTTTTTAAAATAAGCCCTTCTAACTGATTACTGTTCTGTCTTTGCCTCACAAAATGGATGACTTTCAGTATTAACAGTAACAGTTAAACTGTTGTGATTAACATAACCCTATTAATTCACTGATGAGGGATTATGTACGGTGAAGGATTATTTTAAATTGGACTGACTAATATAATTTTCTTTACGTCGTCACTCCCTCTGACTCTGACCACTGTGCTTCTGTCTTTTCTCTCTCTCCCTCCACAGCTTCAGGCCTGTAAGGCTCAGCTCTGCCATCCTCCCCCTCTAACATCCCACTGTGTTGCACCATGACCATGTCCTTTCCCCACTGTGCCCAACCCATGGAGAGTGCACGCCCACCCAGATAGGATGCCTGCCTCGCTCGACGCCCTGCATCCCCTCCTGCCCATCACCACCTCCTCCTTCTCCTTGCGTGTACCTGCTTTTGCCAACAGTTCCTTGCGGCCCCCCAGGCTCCGCCCTGCCCCACTGCAACATGGTGGATGAGGTAACCACCATGAAGGATGATGTCATCAACGCCAACACGCTTGCTTGGCTGGTCTGCTCAGGCGTGTCCATCCTGGCCAACACTTGGAGTATCCTCAGCGTCAGCGCCAAGCAGAAAAAGTGGAAGCCACTGGAGTTCCTCATCTGCACCTTGGCGGGAACACACATCCTCAACATGGCCATCCCCATCACCATGTACTGCGTCATAACTCTGCGGCGTCAGCACTCCAACTACGAGTGGAATGAGGGCCTGTGCAAGGTGTTTGTCTCCACCTTCTATACCCTCACACTGGTCACCTGCTTCTCCGTCACCTCGCTCTCCTATCACCGCATGTGGATGGTACGCTGGCCTGTAAACTACAGGTAAGACATCTGATTTTGTTGTTACAAAACTGATGTTATTATGCTCTTCATTTTGGTGGTTCCATTGGCAAAGGCTTATTTCATCCAAATTCCCAACTTACATCTTACAGTATTTAGCCAGGTATAACACTGTAGATAATTTAGCCTTTATTTGCTGTGGTTTTCACACGTCTGCTTCTGTGATTTCAGTAAAAGTGAATTAAAGTATCTGCATTTGAACTCCCATTTAAAGAAATCTACTCCTTATTGTCAGCAGTTATTATTGATATTAAGTACTTCATAGTGAAGAAATGGTTTTGATTGACTATTGACAGTGTGTTCAGTGGATTCTCTCCAGATACCACTAGAGGGAAGTGAAGAAGTATTTTTGGTTTTGTAATTTAAGGGTAACCAACCCTTTAAAGTGCATCTAAACATTCTATCTCTTGCAAAAGTTCTAAAACAACAATCTGTTTTACTAAAGTTGTATATTGTATATTTTTGCAGAAAATGAAGCACAGTAGCTTTTGCTTTTTTACACTCAACTGTCCATTAAAAAATATAACACATTTAGCAAAAAAGCCTTTTTAATGCTTTTTTTAATGCCTTTACAAGGCTTCGCATAAACATAACAGCTGCCAAAAACACCTTCAAAGACAACATTCTGGCATTTAAGGGGCACATGTTGGACGTCTTGCTGCATTTCTGTACAGATTCCTCAGATAAGACGGGGACATGGTAAAATTTGTGTCACTTGTCAGCCTGTTTATTTCAGTGTTTGAGTGGGAAGCTTTGTATCAGTTGAAGTCTCTCTCCTGCCAACATAAGTGTTTGTTGCAGTTATTTGGGGTAACACTATGTAAAAACCCTGTAGACTGAGCATCTGCCAGCCCCAGCTTCTACTTTCACTTGGCTCCTCAACATGTGATATTACCAAGTAACACTGAATAATAAAGAGCAGGTTCACCTCATATTAACTGCACTAGCACCATTTTGATCTTGTTGGACTCTCAAGACATCTGCTGTTCACACGCCTCTTTGAGAAAAGATACTGATGCTATAGCTGCATTCAGAGATGCACCAATGCTGCTTTAATACAGCATGTAATGATGATCCGGATATTATGATAATGCTAGTTGCACAGCAGAATTTATTTGGCCATACCGCCTTGTCGACGCACAATCCCGTCAGATCTAGGAAGCTAAGCGAGGTAGAGCCTGGTCAGTACCTGGATGGGAGACCGTGAGGGAACACCAGGAAGCCTGGGTGAATGCAGTGTGAGAGTGAGTGGTTGGTGGTGGTTGGAGGGGCCGATGGCGCAGATTGGCAGCCTTGCTTCCGTCAGTCTACCCCATTGTAGCTGTGACTACATACGTAGCTTACCACCATCGAGTATGGAGTGAATGAATAATGCAACTGTAAAGCGTCTTTGAGTGTCTAGAAAAGCGCTATATAAAAGCAGTGCATTATTATTATTTACCACACACAATGATGTGAAGATTTGTCATTCATGCAGCCCAAGAACATCTAATATTGAAACACACCTCAGAGGTCTTGGCTTTGGTGCAATTCAGCCGTTCGCCATTTTCTGGCCATCAGGCGCGGAACAATCATTCGCAGTTGAATACATTTCTAGAGCAATACTGAACACGTATGATATCATCATTCATATCTGCAGAATACATACAAGCTACCATGTGGGTTGTGTTGCAGAAACTGGAGTTGTGGTGTATGTGGTGAAATCGCTATTCTGCTGCTTCACGCTTCTGCTGCTGAAAAACAAAGAGTGATTGCTCTTCTTGTGGCATCGGGCCTGCAGATGCTCAGCCTCCAGTCAGCTTGGCCAATTTTGCAGATAAGCAGACGTTCAAATAAGATATGCAAACTTCCTTTTAAATCTATGCTGGATCTTGCTATCTATATTGCTCGCGCATCTGCCATTATTGGCTGATGCCCACACAGTGATATAAGGCTTTACACAAATGCTTTTATCTCCCTTGTCTGTTCCCTCACTCATCTGACTATATTCTCTCTCACGCCCTGTCTGGAAACATTAACTTTCTCCTCAGTGGTTCGTCCTCTTGTTTTCAAGTCACTTTTAACAGCGATATGGTGGAGTGATAGCTCAGGTGATGCACCGTGTAATTGGTGTTCATCTTCCATTTAAATCGCTCCACATGTGCCCTGCTGAGCCAGCATGGCTGCCTTGTCTGTGACATTAACATACACTGAAGGCCTGAATTATGAATTCCAACCTTGTACTTCGGCAGCTGTTCTCATCACCCGGCGCTCACTATCTCTTAGGAGTTTTTCCTCTTGCAATACTCTCTCCCTGGTAATAGATTCATGCAGCCTGGTGACGTAACCTCTCCATGCACCCCAGGCACATTCAGGAAAGGCTAGCATTATTACTCATTGTGACAACAAGACCTACTTGTCTTTGCACAAAGCCATAGTGCAAAGATAGAAGCTACTGCTGTCCCCTGTGTACTACTCATACTGTGTCAGTGCGTGTAAGTTAATGCTTTACTAGGTACAAATATTTTCAAATACATTTTTGGCTCATTTTTATTGTGAAAGCATATCTAGCTTTTTATATCTAGCCCTTGCTTTCCCCAGAGGATTTTCATGAGAGGAAGAAGAGGATAGGCGACATGTGCTCTGGTTCTCTTGGGGGAAGCAGATTGGGTTCCCTGCCAACACTGCTCTAGGACAACTGACACTTAACAGAGAATTAACAGAGCATTCTTTTGCAACACAAAAGAAGCAGGAAAGACGTATTAACTATGGCATTCTGTGTGATTGTCCCTGTTATATTCGTGTTTAATGGATGGAGGCCAATTTATAAAAGCTGGACTGAATAGTCTGTGTCTTCATGTTCTAGAAGCTGAAAAGGATTGATCTTGATGTATGATTTGTTGCTTATGTTTTGAAAAGCTCAGCGTTACTTTACATGCAAATGTTCTGGGAGGAGAGCGCAGCCTTTCGTCAAGTCTTGTAAATGGAAAACACCAGTCACTGCTTGCCATATTTTTAGATATATGTGTGCTGTTGCCGCAAACCTTGAAAAGTGCCACACCACCAGAGGACACATTCAGCAAATTGCTCAACTGTACAATTACTTGGAGATGAGAGAAAATAGAAATCCCTTTGTGCTGAAATAGACCTAGATGACAAATAGACCGAGGGACGTGAAAAGCAATCTTTCGCCATCAGCAAAGAGTCGATTTCCCCCCACATTCATCTCCAATTTAGGAAAGTGATGACCATGTGGGGTTGTGCTTTTTTCAGTTTGTCCCAGGTACAGCTTTGACATTTAGGTTATTTACAGTATGATGCCATAGCTTTTGGTCTAGTTTTGCAAATATTCTGTGTCCTTGCACATTTCATCACCACCAGTTAAAATAAAACCACATTATAAGACCTTCTTATCTTCATTCAAAGCAACACACAGTGAGATGAGTGATGTGGGTTGTTCCTCAGTGTATCAGTGGCCACTTTTCTCCTAACTTTGTTTTACTGGTTCTACTTGTTGGTCACTTGAAGTTTGTTCCTGTATAGCCTTTGGTATTAGTGATCAAAACACCATTTGTGGTAAGGTGCCAGCAGCAGTAGTATTGTATTTTTTTCAGATCAAAAGGTCCACAAGTTTTGACTCTTACGAACTACATTACCCACACATCAGCTAAAGCTAAAATCTATTTTACTTGAGGGTCTGACAGCAGCTCAACTGACTGTATGCAAAAATCTGTGGTTCTGCTTTCAGGTTGAGTAACACCAAGAAGCAGGCGGTGCACACAGTGATGGGTATCTGGATGGTTTCCTTCATCCTGTCCACGCTTCCAGCTGTGGGCTGGCACGACACCATCGACCGCTTCTACACCTCCGACTGCCGGTTCATCGTGACTGAGATCGGCCTGGGTTTTGGCGTGTGCTTTCTGCTGCTGATCGGCGGCAGCGTGGCCATGGGTGTCATCTGCATCGGCATTGCACTCTTTCAGACCTTCTCGATTCAGGCGGGCCACAACGCCGACAAGAACAAGTTCAACGTCCCTACCATAGTGGTGGAGGACGCTCAAGGGAAACGCAGATCGTCCATCGATGGATCGGAGCCTCTCAAGACATCGCTGCAGATCACCTACCTGATCAGCGGTATCGTCTTCATCTACGACTTCCTAACTGGCTTCCCCATACTGGTGAGTTCACTGCCGAAACAAGCTTGTAGCTAGGAATTGACCGATATGGGTTTTTCCAGGCTGATACCAGTGCTGATTATTGGTAATCAAGAAAGGCAGATAACGGGTATTTTGAGCCGATAAACATTATTTCTCTATTTTCTTAATCTTTCTCTGTTTTATCACTTTTATTGCCCACTGAGGTCCATATCTTAAACCATTATTAATTATTGTTTTCCAGACACTCTTTCAGGGTAATTTGTGGCTGCCTTCTAACTTTGCCACTAGCATAGCCTTAGTGGCTAAGGCTATGCTAGTGGCAAAGTGAGACATACAGTAAGTTCAGGCTGATGGAAGCCATTTCTGGGACCTCTTGACCACTCAAACTGTTTGTTGAAGGTGAGGAAACTGAGTTGGGTCAGCACTGATGACAGAGAAACATTGGACTGGTTTGGTCACGGTAAAAATGTAAGATTCAGGTTAAAAGAACTATACATGCCATGGGGTTTTGTGATTTAAATGAACTTTCTGTTCATCTGAGGCAGTAAGTAGGTCAGGCTAAATGGGTTGTCTTCATATACGTAGTCTATAGTGTGTGTCAGTGGAAGTGTAAGGTTCTGGGTAAACGGAAGGCATAATAAATAGAAGGATAATCATTAAAAGAATTTCATGTTGGCTAACAAAATTAGAAAATCGGGTGATCACTGGAATCATGTTCCCTCTGCTGCCTTTTGCAGAAATCCAGGCTTTAAGAACAGAGTGTAGCTTCCTTCTACCACCTTTGGGTAAACTGATCCTTGAAGTGTTTTATCAGTGAGTGAAGCTCTGTTTCACTGTGTCGCCATTTGGTTTGCAAATTCCACCCTCAGGTTCTCATTTATTTTTTAACAAGTGAGTTCCCTGGTTTTCTATGAAGACTTGAGAGCCTACAGAAAGCTCAAGGCTGACTGTTTGTGATGCAGCCAAACCAGCCAGCCTGTGCTCTTAAAGGCAAGTTACCTCGGTGGAGCTTTTTCCTGAAGGTAAATGAGCTTGGACAGTTTTTATTTTTCTAATACCAAGTACCCTCTACCCTTGTTTAGGCCGGCTGGATAGCAACAGAGGTGGATGTTTTGTTAAATGCGAGTTGACTTGTATATGGTATTGCACTATTACTCGAGGCGGGAGAACATTATGTGAATCAAAGTGTCTCAGCATCAGTTTATATATAATGTATAATGTATAATTCTGTTAAACTTTTTTTTACATTAATCAAACCTTTTTAATTAAGCGTTGTACACCTGAGGCAAGCTGAACAGTTACTCATGCACAAAGCACTGCTATTTGTAGGAATCTTTAATGCTGATTCCAGAGCGCAGAGCAAGATTTAGTGCATGCTCATTGGAGAAAAATACTTTAATGTTGTTATTTGAAGGGTTGTTAGTGTTTTCTGACTTTGTGGAAGACTTGTGAGAATGAAATCAGCGGTGTGTGATATTTTAAATAGCCTCTACTCCCTTAGTCCTAATAATATCCAATTTTGAAAGCAATAGAAGTCTAGAATTATCTTTCTTCTGAATCTTATGTGTGAATTTTGCTCGAGAAAATACTTATATGAGGATGCAAACACCTCGCAGGTCTTTCTAAGCTTTTAAATTGATCTTTAATTAGGCCTTAAAGCCATGCAACCTGTTTTTCTGTAGGATTATCCAAATCTGCAGCTATTTGCGAGTCTCTACCCACCATTAGCTGAGCTATAACAAACCTTTTCTTTCCCACTCCAACAAAACAAGGGCGTCTCATTTAATCACTGATGATTTAATTGTTTTTTTTTGTTATTTTGCATTTTTACCAATGGCACCACCCTCGAATGAATCTACTTTTATTGAGTGTATGTTGCATATCTCATCTCCCCCAACCCCTCTTCCCTTGTTTTCAGTGTGCTTCTGCATTATTAACTTTCCCAAAAAGGAATCAATCTTTTTTTTTGACTTTTTTTAAAAGTTTCTACCAAAAATAATTGTGAAAAAAGGTACAGAGACTTAATGAACTCCATTATTAAATCCGTACTGATGAGCTCACGGGTCTTTAGGCACAAACACCTGCTGTTTGTTGTTCAGAAAGGTCACTGGGAAGTTGTTTTTTATGAATTAGTGAATTTCAGACTAAGCTAAAACATGAATATGAGAAATGACAATTCCTTGCAAAGCCTCTCTTGTAGAGTTTAGCAAAATCAAGCCTCTGCACTGAGATGTTTTGGTTCGGGATGAAAGGTAAATCTGCCTTTTTGTTGCTCAAAGTTGATGAAAGAGTTTATCTGAAAAGACAGCTGCAGACATTTTTACTCCATCCCATTCTGTTTCTTTATGTGAGTGCAAAACAGAGAAGGAAGTATAGTTCTGCCAAAAGATAATATTTCAAGTGCAGCGACAGAAACAACCAAAGGTCTGTTAGTCGTCTTTATGAGCTGATGTAATGAGCTATTTAAATGCATGGAAAGCTGTAACACGTACAAATATACATATTTGTTTTGAACTGTACAGTGCTACACAGAGTAAAACTGAGGAATGGATGATTGGAGCAGAACAGAATCCCTACTGTTAAAACATTATATAAGCTATAAAAAAACCTAAATGTTATAATAAAAAGACTTTTACATCTTTTAATTTAAAATATTTGTTATATGAACATATACACATGAGTTGTCCAGAGACTTATATGACTTGAAAAAGTATATGTTTATGTTCCTAACATTATTATGTTCAGGGACATCATCTTTTTAAAAAATGTGTGTAGTATATTTGATTTACAGAGGATGAAGTACAAGTTCCTCTTCTTGAAACCTGAAATCCACACAGTGTTCATAGTAACAGCATTACCTCTCACACTACTAAGAACTCTATTACTCATAAGCTTTCTAAAGAACAAAATAATAATAATAATAATAATGCATTGCTTTTATATAGCGCTTTTCTAGACACTGAAAGACGCTTTACATTGCATTATTCATTCACTCCTATACTCGATGGTGGTAAGCTACGTATGTAACCACAGTTGCCCTGAGGTAGCCTGACGGAAGCCAGGCTGCCAATCTGCGCCATCGGCCCCTCTGACCACCACCAACCACTCAGTCTCACACTGCATTCAAAATAATCACCTGACACTGAAAAATACAGTAAGAATAACAGTGTTTTAGCCTATCCAATCATAATTCCTTGCACTCTGTGATTATGAGGTAAAGTGCAGAAAGAAAACCTGTGTTTAACTTCTATGTCTTTTGTTGTCTCCTCTGTCCTTGGTCGCCCATGCATCTTTTAGATTGGGTTAATATAGTAGATAAACAAAGTGAAAATCAGGTTGAAACATCACAATTTTATCAAGTCACTTAGCAAAGCTGCAGCATTATTGAGTTCAAGGTACGACCAGAGGAGGTTACACTGGAGATAATGAGTCTTGAGTTAATCAATCTGATCAGAGTCTCAGCCCAATGCATTAGAGATGAGGATTAGACACCGAACCTGTCGACTTTAATGATCAGATAATGTGCTCTGCTGTGGCCACTGAGGTAGGTGACCAATGTTAGCTCTAATGCTTGTTGAAAAAAGAGGATGTGCCCAAAACAAGGTCACCTTTCCCTTTACCGACATGCTGCAGAGGATTCACAGGATGGTTGTGTTGCAGTCATGATGTGAGCAGATATTACATATCTTACATATATATCATATCTTATATGAGACATTCATACTTTGGAGAAAGCTTACTTTCTGAAGGGCTGAAATTATTAATCATCTAGAAGAGTATTTGAAGAGCAAGCCAGTGCCACATCTGGCATTTGAAACTGGTCTGGATACGCACCAGAACTTAATAGGTTCATCCTGTGCCCACGTTCCACCTCTCCATTAAGTTTCATGACATTTAGCTTGGTAGTTTTTTGTGTTATCAGACAGATAAATGCCACTAATTGAACATCTAGTGACTCAGCTAATATAAAAGAACTGTCCAGTTGTTTTGATAATCAGGTAATTCTAGCAGAAATGTCGCAGTTTGTGGGGTTTTTTTTCGTTATATGTCGAATGTAAATGTAGAAATCTGACACATTTCGTATTTTTTGACAATTTGTAGACTAAGTGATTATTTCTTCTTTTAAATAAACAGACGAATTCAGCAGCACTCACTCTCGCTCAACAATCCCTCAATTAAAGTGCTGTCAGTGGCAAATGATGCACAATATATTAGTCCTGTGTACGTCACTACAGTACAGGCTGCTTGTAGAGGTGCTTAATGCCAGAGCTCTTTCCTGTATATAAGAACAGTTGCTGATATATATAACGCTGGATGTGAGAGATAATGCACAGGAGGCACTTAGCTAATTTGTGTGAAGTGCTTGCTGGGAGCACTTCAGCTTGAATATGAGATGGAGATTTTATCATCCGGATCCAAACTTAAGTCACTTTTACAGCAGTCTGTCGGCTGCAGAGACCAATTTCTATCTGCTCCTGTTTCATATTCTTGTGACTTTGACAAGTTATTTGATACCTGAGATGTAGTGGCTGGTTCAGGCCATCATTTTTAATATATTCTACAGAACTTTGTTTAGTCTCCTGACTGCTGGGGTGGCTGTTTGAATGCTGTGTGTAAACTTATTTATGTTGAGACCAGGAATAAGGTGACACCCATTCAATGACCTAAGTTATGTATATGCTCTGACTTGCTTATTTTAATTTCACCTAGTAAATCATAGCTTCGGGGTGATCCTGTAAAAGTAGTGTAATGTCCTTGCTGCCATGTAGACAAGATTTATTATTGTTAACTTTTAAAGAAAAAACACCCTAGAAGGCAATAAACATTTAAGTCCTGTCTTAATGCATTGACACTGTGTGGCATTAGAAGTCCAAAACTTCACTATACGGTCTAACAGATGGTTGTTTGCTGACCCTGCACAGGTGGTGAGTTTTGCTAGTCTGAAGTTCGACCGCTCCTACAACTGGATGGTTTTGTGCGTGCTGTGGTGCTCCATCGCCCAGTCCATCCTGCTGCCCATGTTCCTCTGGGCTTGCGACCGCTACCGGGCCGACATCCGCATGGTGTGGGAGAAGTGCGTCGCCATCATGTCCAACGACGACGTGGACGAGGGTAAGCTGCTGTCAGGCGCCTTCCTCTCGTCCTGCCTCCTTTTTTCCCTTCCTCTTCACCTGATGATGGGAATATGGATATCGATTTCTGTTTCCTAAAACAGCTTAGGGTGGATTAGTTAGAGAGTTAAGAGTTTTTTCCTATTAAATACTCTGAGGAAAGGTCCAAGCTAATTTGGCAAAAAATAATGTATGTGTTTACAGTGCTCCAAATTGATAGAGATCTTAAACTGAAGCTGCAGATAATTTGCTTTAAACCCCCAAAGTAAAAGATTATGCAGGATTCTCAAAAGTAAGATTCATGTGTTTAGTTCTGAACTGTCTACGGTGATTGGAATTACAGTGAATTATCAATCTGAAGAGTTAATTCTGCAGGAAAGAAACAAGAGGTTAGTTTGTAGCTAAAACACCTCTGGTTTATAGGATATTTAATTATAGCTATGTCTACTTCTGGTCCTTCAGGAAACGTATGGTGCGATCTCTGCAATTTGTCAGACTAATTAATTTGCATCTCATTTGTGAATTAGTAGCTGACGTAATTCGTAACAACATTTTTAAATTAAATCCTTTGGTCAAATCCAGAAGTCATGATAATAACCTCATATAATCATCAGACATCTATATAAGCCAAAATCAAGACTTGTGAAAAATAAGTGAAATTGATATAGTTATTATTATCTAGGGCAATATGAACAGCTTTGTACCCTGGTCTATCTTTAATCTTTAAGTTATCACAAACATCCATACTTTATTGCACTTTTTTTTACTCTATTTAAAGGGATAATTTTAGCATTTGTTATTCCAGAGTGGTTTAGAATATTAAACATCAGTTAGGCTGTTTGTAATTTTCTTCGATAAAAAAATATATGTATAATTTAAGTTCTTAGGAGTGGACATTATTACTTGTTGTATTTTGTTGTAGCTGGAGGTCTGAAATCAGTGGTCAAATGTTATCATGTGACCTATCAAGTGACCTTTGTTGTCAGGAGATGAAACTGAAGTGACAAGTGTCTGTGTAATTCAACTCTCTCTACTAAAATATATCTTCTGTGTTTTTGTACATGTTGTGTACTTTCTAAAAATGCTTTGCTCTCCCATGCTATGAGACTGATGTCATAAAAAAAGAAATATTGCTGGACAAAGGACATATTTACCTTGCAGCACTTTTGTCTTTTTCACTCTAATGCATTTAAACTGGGCAATCTTCCTCTAGAATGCCCCGGCATGAGAAGATGATAAAATAAATGGTTCCCCATTTATTTGTTAGGATCCAGAGCGAAAAAACTGGAACAATTGCAGCAAAGCTCAAAAGCACTTTCATGTCATTATGATGGTCATATTTCCCTCAAGTCACAAAAGGATACACACAAATACAAAACTGCCAGTAAAATGAGTGATTTGTATGTATGCATTTATTTATTTTTATTCATTTTGTTTGTTTTGTTTTATTGTTATTTGTGTGATGTGGATTCCCAATTGCTGGTCAGATTGTAGTGACATATAGGCAGAAGTGTGAATTAAATGGCACTTAGTAAATATCTGACTAATAGATAAAAGAGAGCATCTTTCATCACCGAAATATAATTCAAGGGGGTTGAAAATGACATTTCACCAAGGAATCACAGACACTTCAACAATATGTGGTCCCAAAATTAGGTCACATGATAATCATAGGTAGGTTCGATCTCTTTCAAACTGATGACAGTATGAACCATCTGTCTTTTTTTTTTCTTTTTTTACTATTGGCACTGTTTAAACTCAACTCAATCTGAACCCCTTCTCTCCTGTTTCTAACCCTCCGCAACCTTTTGATCCTCTGCCTCTTTTGACACCCTCCCTCATAACTGCTCATTGTCCAGCAGGAAACCATAAAACAACACAAGGCAGTCCGTATTCTGTGTGATAATTAACACTGCCAGTTCTCTGCTTTTTTTCCAGAGGGCTTGCCATGTATAAGTCATCACAGTTGTATGTATAAGGATTGTTTCCTGTTTTTTTCCTAAGCTACTGACTTGCATGCCAAGCTGCCTGTGCGAATAGCTACTTCCATCTTTCATCCTTTTGGCCAACATTTTCCTCAAGATCAGCATTTTACACCCTCTTCCAATTGATCTGTAATGAACATAAATGCAATAATTGGGAAAATATACTTGGTAGATGGATATTTTTACACTAAAAAAACACTTGACATTGTGTGTATGATATTGTTGTTGCCCTGTAAATATTTTTAATGCAACTATTTGGAGTAATTTCAAATTCAGATCCAACCTGGGGCCTTTTCACCCCCTAACTAAACATTTAACTGAAATTCTTGGTAATTTGCTGCGTTTTTTTTTCTCTCTTTTTAAAACTAAACCTGATATTCCTGAGCAAACCGGTTAGGAAAAGTCAACCAATCAGAGAACAAATTGAACTTGTCTCTCTTATCTATTCGTCTGTCTGTCTGTCTGTCTTGTGTATTGAGTCCGTTGTTCTCTAATCCTGACGCTCGTGCTTTTCTGCACTTTGCAGAAAACAGCCATGATGGAGGAATTCATGCCGACTTAATATATGACAGACCATATGACTATAGCTCGGCGCCTGAAATCGTGACGGTAGACCGTAATGCCAAGTATGAGTTCTCAACCTTAGAAAGGGGGGTTCTGCAAGGGTATCCATTGAGGGAACAACAGGAAGATAGAATGCAGTATTTGCAGGTATATTTTATTGATTTTCTTCATTTCTTTTACTTGATCAGTTGAACTATTTTTACTTCATTGCTAATGTGCATGGTGCAATGGCCTTGTGAGCCTTTACAACATCTTGATTGAATTTTCTGGAATCATAAAACATTTAATGCTCTCTCTCCCAGAAATGCCACAGATTTTTTTCTTTTTTTTGTGTGCCTTTTTTCTTCTTTTTTTAAAACGTGAATCAAAAATACACTCTGGCTGACTAATGTTTGGTAAATATGACCATCAGCAGTCCCATCAACACATTAGACATGCTTCATTTATCCAGTAGTGTGTCCTAGCCATGGACCTGCAAGCAATTAACATTTTACATTTTTATTTTGTAAGAGGGTAAGAGTTTAGTAACTGACTTACCTTCTGCATTTCAGGAATCCCTCAAGGCTTCAGGAAAACACTATAAACATCTACTCATGTTCTACCCAAAAGCATTGTGTCCATTGGATCCAGCATCCATCCCAGTCAGATGCAGAACATTGAAATGTTCATTTTCAGCCTGCATTAACAACAAAGCTCGTGCTAACATGCAGCCTTCTAGGACAATTCAACAAAACGTTCTGTTCGGTTCTGATTCTATTCCTGACTTAATACAGATTCTGGCCCAGTATGAGATATTGGATCAATATTGATAAGAATAACTGATTCGAGTAGAGATGATTATGAACTACTAGACTTGGCCTGGAAGACTGTGGTGAGAATATGTAACTTTAGAATTAGCGAATGCAACCCACATGATATTAACTTTAACAAAGCATCTTAACACTGTGCCATCTTTGTAAAAAAAAAACAAAAAAAACACTATTTGACAGGGGCAACCTGAAGCCCCAGCTGTTACATTTATTGAAATCTTTTAAATTGGTACAGCACCCCAGATGTCCAGCATTCTCATGGACATTTCAAAGACTAATGCTCCTATGGAGTTAAATTTCAATCCGATTTGACTTTAAAAGAAGTCTTGAAACAGAGATGTTTACAGTAGCTGTCACTTCATTACATCAAATCATTGCTCCATCCATTGTTTTTGTCTCAGATACTCCTTTTCATACTTCGATAGATTTGTTTTCTTCAATAGTAATATATAGCCGTGTTGTTCCTTGCTGTATGTGCGTGATTGTGAAATAAATAAAGTGCATTTTTGATTTCAGTTACAGGACGACTGACTGAACTGTGGTACAGTCACATTATTTCTGTTGCTCCTCAAAGGCCCAAGTAGATCATGAGTCAACAAAAACCCTCCAAATCATAATCAAGTAACGCCTACATTTGAGAACTGCCGCGGCACCTCTCAAGTGGTTTTGATTATAGAATAAAGTCACTTTGGCTTTATTGGCTTGTTGGCTCTCTCACTCTCTGTCCATCCTTCCAAGTCTGTCCTGCATCTTAAGTCATTCTAATGCTTGTGCTGCCCTCTGCTGTTCCCACCTAACATATTCAATGCTACTGTATCGTCTGCTGTTTGATTTCTCCTGCATTTACTAAAAGCCACCACAGGGGGGCAGGCTGATATCAATCTTGAGGCTCTTGACGTCACCTTACCAAACCCTCTCTCTCTTGCATAGTTGTCAGAACAGAATGGAATGTGAGTATAACATGTAGGGAATTATCTACTTTTACAGTTTTCCTCTCTAAATAAAGGAGGCAAATACTCTTGTTGATGTTTGTTAAAGAGTTAGAAAAAAACATGTCCTGAGGGATTAATTAAGAAATTAAAGATTAAAATTTCACTCAAAATCTTGGACAGACAACTTATATGTGCTACATGTAGGATTTTACTCAAACAAAACAGTTGAATCAGGCTACCAGAAATGTTATATAATATGTCATCAAGTACGAGGGCACTTCAAAAAGTAAAAGCAACTGTGCTTTGTCTGGAAACGAGGGGCGTAACTCCCATGTTAGGTCATAACTGTATATATAAAGCCTTATAGCAACGTCAAACTCAAATGTTTGTCGTCATTTTCTTTGCAAGGAGAGCAAAGCTTTGAGCTGGAGTGCTGTTGCTCCAGGACAATGCCTCCGTCCACACAGCTGTGGACTCAAAGCTTTGCTCTTTAAGCACTCTATCTCAAAGTTTTCTATCCAATTTCTCTTTGATTACACCTTATTTACCCGACCTGGCACCGTCTGATTTCTACATGTCAAGACGGCGCCACCTGTGCTGTGTGGACGGGCGCATTGTCCTGGAGCAACAACATTCCAGCTCTTTGATCTCCTTGCAAAGAAAATGACGACAAACCTTTGAGATTTTGTGGACAGTCATACAAGGCTTTCTAGCATATAGTTGTGCCTCAAAATGAGAGTTACAGCCCTTGTTTCCAGGTGAGGCAGAGAACTTTTTGAAGTACTCTTGTATTTACACAAAACAGTTAATGCTGTAACTGCTGTGTGCCATCACTCAAGAATCCTACATGTACTACTCTATATCTGATAATGTAGGTTATTCTAAAACTCTAATAAGGATATACAACACGCTACTTATTTAATGTGCTTTGTTGCTGTATACTTCTATATGAATTAATATCAAACTTATTTATATAACTGAGGGGTCTGGTCTGTGTCTTGCGTCCAGGTGCCCCCTACAAGAAGATACTCCCACGACGAAACCGACATGTGGACCAGCGACCGGATCCCCTCATACCTGCACCGATGGGGCTCCACCGAGGACATGATAGTGAGTGCCCACTACAGCTCCACCTTGCCGCGCCACGAGAGGCGCAGGAGCAGCCTGGTCTCCTACCACGAGGAGAGCCACCATCACCATCACCCTCACCGCAAGCGGCGACGCTCTGAGGACAGCATGCACTCCCTCAAGCATCTGCCACGTGTGGTCTGCGGCGGGGAGCGCTACGAGGACGAACTGCGCTGTTTCAGCCGCGACGAGGTGATCAACTTTATAGACGAGACGCCACTGCCGAGCCCCAGGAAGAGCCCACGGCGCACGTCCACCATCTCACTCATCCCCAATGTGTACGAACAGCACACAGTCCTCCTTCCTCACTTCCCGCTCACAGACTTTGAGCGTGAGCCTCAAGCGCTCAGGCGGCTCTCAGAACACAAAAGGAGCAGCAGTAGTAGGGGCAACTCGCCCGAGGGTTCCCCCAAACCAGACAGACCTGCCGGAAAGAAGAGTCCTGGGGCTTGTGGCTCCGGGAAAGGCTGCCGGGAGCGTCCTCGAGATGGGAAGCAGCACGGGGAGGCGGGTTCACCTGGGCGCAGCCAGCAGACTCCGGGGCACTC
>OMNN01000138.1:2332-16321 GCA_900302755.1 Chromis chromis | reverse complement strand
AAAATGACCAGGCAAAACAAGATCAAACCAGGTAAGACACCCAAACCAAAACCCACACTTCAGGAAAAAGCAGTGGTAAAAAGATGTGTCTTAAGATTTTGTTTAAAAGTTTCAGCAGATGTAGAGCCCCTAAGACTCTCTGGCAGACTGTTCCACAGTTTTGGGGCATAGAAGGCAAAGGCAGCCTCTCCGTGCCTTTTAGTGCTGACCTCCGGGACGGTTAAGAGGTTTGAGTCAGAGGATCTGAGGGACCTGGCAGGTACATATACATTGACCATGTCGTACAGGTAAGATGGGGCAAGACCATGTAGCAATTTAAAAACCAGTAAAAGATTTTAAAATTAATCTGCTGCATCGGCCCCTCCGACCACCACCAACCACTCACTCTCACACTGTATTCAACATATAGATTACACCTATTTAAAATGCAGGTAAAATGTGTTGTGCAACTTACTTTTAAACAACAAAAGCAGCACTGCCACAGTCCAGTTAAAACCAAATTAGTGGTGAAGTGAATGAGCCACTTGGCTGCTGCGCCTGTTAAAAACCATCTGACTGCTGTCTGCTTTCATAGCTCGACTGATCAGATGTCTTAACGATAATTAATTGGAGAGAGAAGTCATTTGGCAAGCCAGAGTTGGTATGTGTGTGTGTACCTGTGAGATTCCTGAGTTGCTGATCTCCACCATAATGTAGCAGATCAACTGAAGGACAAATAGTCCGGCGTCTAGGCGGCGAAGGTAGAACTCATCCTCCATGCTGTCGTCCAGGATCTCCCCCCGACGAACCATCTCCTGCACACACACACAAAAAGACAGAACGGGCTCATAAAAAAAGAGAGCACGTTTTGATGCAAGCAGAGGTGAATAAATCCCAATTTTCTGTTTGTTGGGGGGTTTCTATTGTTCTCAGCGCATTAATAAAAGATTCAACAAACAGAAAATCAGAGACTAAGTTTAATTTAGGTGTTGTTTTTCCAGCCTTTCCCACAAATCTATTTTCTCCATTGACCAGACACACAAATCGATTGATTTCACGGCTAAGCTGCTCGCTGCTCGCACATTTACACATACATACACACACTTGCATAGTTATCCATCTTAACAGCCCTGTCAGAATGCCAATAACACAGTGCTGCCAATAAGCACACAGCCCACATTAATCATCATTAGAGATTAAGAGGCAAACCTGAGGGGGAGAGGGGAGTCTGAAGTGTAAGCCACTGGAGTGGCACAGAAACACAGTGGGAAGTGTTTGGCTGTCACACAGCTTCATAATAACAACTAAAACAACTACAAAGTGGATTCATACAGTGCTTTTCTTAGCAAACTTAAGAAGGCTTTTTGCACTGTGCATGTGTCAGCCCTCACAAATCAGTTCATACAATCCAATACATAAGGATGCCACACTTGGCATAATCAATAGAATGGTGCGCCATCATCAATATTTTAAACTGACACATAGTATTTTAACAAGTTTTATTCAGTATCACTGCATAGTTGTTGTGTCATGATGTTGCAGTCAGTGCTCAGTGTACAGACTGATGGTGGCAGTAGAGTCTGATGCAGTTCTGGGAGAACCTTAACGTTTCTGTGTTGTAGCACAGCACCACTAGGACGAGCACTTGGAGAGAAAACAGACTCTATTCAGAGCGGTGAGGGTTTACATCTGTTAGCTTCTCTCCTGCTCTCTGTGCTCAGATATGCTGTATTTTAATACAGCTAAACTCATAATAAAGCTGTTCCCATTTTTAATATGTTTCTGGAGTCAGGCAACAAAACGATCCTGAAATAGTGATTGAAACACGGTTCATTAAGACGACATGTTTTTATAACCGCAAAGTCATCTGACAAATGCGCTATACACAGAATTTAACCCTTAGAGGGCCGCTGTCATGCCAGCGTGATATGATCACGTGACATATTCGAGACGTCAGAACAGGAAAACTAGCGCAAGTACGGCGCTGCTGTCAACTTCACTCGAAGGTGCAGATTTGAAACTCTCTCCCAGGTTTTGTTTGATGTCGATAGACCACAAAAAACTGAAGATATGACGTTCTGAACTTACGTGAAAAAAAGCGTGCGTAAAATATAAATGTATGAAATGTATTTCAACATCTTTGTCATTTTACAAAATGGAAAAAAACAAAACAGCGGAAGCATTTGTGTTTTTTATTGTAATAAATCTTTTTTTTTTTTAGTCAGATCATATAGGTGGTGATGTACTGAAAAAAAGATACCAAACATGGGCATGGTAAACATGTTTAGGTATATAAAGGCAAAACTAAAGTATTCAAAAACAGCCAGAACAGACCCAGAGCTCTCAGGGTTAAAGATGACTGTGCTGTAAACTCAGCTGTATTTTCATGGAGTTTGAAGCTGCTACTAAACTCAGACAACAATTACACAGTAAGGAGAAAAGGAGTTGCTTTAGCTGGTCTGTGCTTCTAAAATATCCATCGCATTAATGTTACACTTTAATATACAGACTGAACTTTTTCATTTTGTTAAGGGGTTAAATAGAAACTTTTTAGTTTAGCTCTACAGTTTTGTTCTTTAATATATTAACCTTTGTTTGCATTTCACACTGTGCTGCTTTTCAGTGACATACGTACAGTTTGTCAAAATAAAAGAAACTTAGATGAAATGGTCATTTTGTGCTTTTGGTGGAAAATGATTAGTTTAGATTAATTAGTGAATAAAGTAGCCAAGAGATCGATCAATTAAAGAATAGTCGTTAGTGACGGACCTATTTACACATAAACATTTACCTTTTCACTTTAGTTCTTACATACTCCAGTTATAGCTTGGAGAAATTCCATATCACTTATCTGTTCACATAAGTTTAATCAGTATGTGTTCCAGTCTGAGAGGCAACACTAGAAAAAGCACGACACGCAACAGTACATGACGGTGAATCAAACCGTTCTCTAATGAAAACAAATAGATTTAAGTGTCGAGCTAAAGGGTAGCACACGTGACATTTGCATCCCAATGATTTAATCTCATTCAAAATGAAAACTTTCTAAAGGCCTTGTCCTTAAAGATCAATCACACAGTAAAACCCAATTACAGCTGTGAAGTTCAGCTCATTAACAAGCCTCAATCAAAGGACAGCCTCCGACGACTACAGCACAACAACGCTATGTAAAGTCCAGGTTGGAAAGTGGGGACACAAAACAACATATGCAGTTTTGTGACATTGTGTTGTGAGACCAGGGTGTCATCTTGCTTTAACGGTTTTATCCTGACAAGAAATGAAAGCTAGATACACCTTCAGAACAAAGTCCTCCTGTGCAGTGTCAGCTGTAGCTTGTTAAAGATGCAGGACAGTGCTGATAGTTAAAACAAGAACCATTAATAAAGCCAGTAAATGTAGGGCATTTGTCTCCAATGTGTCCTCTGGGTAAAACACTGGCCTAGAATTCTGTTTTATTCTAAAGCGGAGAGTTATCGCATTGTAAAAGAGTCCCAAAGCTTGGCCTTGTTGCTGTCAACAAGCTCACATTAAAGATGCACAAAACTTGAACCAAAGCTATTAGAATGTAAACTGTGTCTCCATTTCTTCCCGTTTCCAGGACAAGTCGGCTCCTTTTTGGGAGGGGATACAGTAGCTTGTGGCACATTTACACAAATCTCACAATCCAACTTCAGTGAAGACACAAAAAACACAGCATGTAGGCCTAAATGACAAACAGATAATACACAAAGCACACGTGACCCCTGAGGGAGACTGAAAACAGCATGCAGCCTGAGCTTACACTCTCTCTCACTGGAACCACGTCTATTTCATGTCATCCTCTGAAAAGCAGAGCTGGAGGCATTGTCTGAAAAGGCCTTGGACAACTCAATTATCCACCGGTTTTCATTTCTAGTGATCAGCCAATCAACACAGGAATGCCTGCAACTCAAAACCGGTCAATAATTTGGATGGATGTGTCCAGTAAGGTGATCCTGTTCCCCAAAATATCAGCTTTTGATCAGTACATTTGAAATACTTTACCAAAAATACAGGATAAAAGTCAAAATAAAAAGTACTGGATAAAAGACTGGGAGTGCAACTGTAGAGGAGATTAGCCTTGGATAATGGATAAACAGATTAAATAATCTGAGGGATGGGTAAGTAGTTGTTTTCTTTTTTTATCATTTGTGTTCTTATTTAATGTGTTTTACTGTCTTGTTTGGTCTGAGACAATTTTCTCATTTGGCAAATCATAAAAATGATTGTTAACCCAGGAAACACTTTGGAAATATTATATAACTACATTAAAATCAACTGAATTTGAATCTTGATAGGTGATACTGATGAAGGACTACTTGAGTTCATTTGAAGTACCGCCAGCTATGTCAGACACAAATAGAGTCACCTCTGATATAGAGGTTTATAATGCTTGTTAAATTAGTCCGACACTCCATCTACTGGCACCGTATGCTACATGACTTAATTAGTGAAACCATAAGGAACTAACAGCTTTCAACCTGGTTAACCTTCAGTAATTCTGACAAAATCATGTTCCTGATGTTTTATATGCTCGACTACTGACTTTTAATAGACTGAATGCAAAAAAGTTATTCTGTGTCAAGACTCGGATGCAAATACCAAATTGGCATCATTTTTTTGTCATGTGACCAAACAGTCAGACGCTCTGTTAAGTTTATTTACAGCAGAGAGAATCTTGGAGTAGGAAAAAAAGCCCAGGACAGTTCTCTGTTCTCTGGGACTAAAGTAGTTTTAAGAGTTTCATCAGCCCCACTTCTAAATTAGACTTTCACCAAATTCACAAACATTAATATCCGTCTCCGGTGTGAGTTTAACTTGTTAGGCAAGTGAAGGCCAGAGCTGACAGCTGACATGATGAGTGCTGAGGTAATGTTGACCGACCAGGAATCACCAGTGTTAGACTGACCCAAGGTGCTCTTTAGACAGGATGTCAAAATGACTGACAGGTGCTCAGGTGTTTAAAGTGCCTCATTTTAGTTCAAACAAAGTGTCATGCTTTAAGAGCTCAGAATCTGCATATCAGCAGCTGGTTCTCAAAGTTATTTCACCACTGCCATTTCACATACTCATGGAGTCTCCTGGATTTTTAACAGTACGATAGGTACTAGTACTGCAGTCCTCATGATCCTTGAAGTTTGAATGAGGTTTCTGCAGAGGTATACTTGCAGAAAATGGTGTTATGGGATGTTACAAGTCCACAATGCCTTTTCATTGCAAGCTTTTAAGTAGCTGCACATGCTTACACCTTGGACTTCTACAACCAAGAAGCAGAAGGAGCATTAAAATGCTCCATCTGTAAGAAACACTCCTATTGCCTATAGCAACATGTGGTCTCGTCAAGGAGAAAAACTAAGAAAAGCATTTTCAATTAAGGTCTTAGATAAGTCAACTGCTGCACCCTCCGGGGAGCCTCACTGTAATGAAACAGACACATGATGAATCAAGCCAGACCTTTGAATCTGTGCAGGGAGTGGAAGGTTTTGAACAATGGCAAGTGCATTAAATATTCATTATTGTGAGCAGTGGAAGCGGACACTTGGGATATTAAAACACGAGGCGACATGGGCGGCGTGGCAGGATTCATTACAGCCGCAGAGTTTTGTCCACTCCTGAATTTTGACATTGCGGCCAATATCTTGTGTGTGTCAGCTCAGACCCTCTGGCAAACACCGGACAGAAGAAGTGGAGAAAGAATAACGTGTTGAAAGGAGGGATTGGACAAGTCAATTACTGCAACCTCAGGGGAGCCTGGCAGCCTGGCTACAGTACAGACAAAGTAATAAGCAGTGATTTTCAGTCTCAGTCCCTTTACTGTAACTCAGCCACATTGTGCTTGTGTGTTTGCGTGATGGGGTGTGTATGATTTATGGAAGACTGTGTGTGCGCTGCGAGTGTTGCTGTGCCCATTGCAAACCATGTGGTTGGTGTCTGCGGCTGTGTACGGCATGTGAATGAGAAACGTCTGTGTATCTTTGAACAGGAGCCTTTATCTGTCATGTTCCTTAAACGTACATCAGCTTTCGGATGAGTGTGACTGTGTGTCTGGTTGTTATTCCTGTGCTTTCTTTTCCACTGGGATGCTTGGATGCAGAATTGAAGTGATTTCTTTGTCAGCAACTTTACAAAAAACCCGCTGTGACTGTGTGTGTGTGTGTGTGTGTGTGTGTGTGTGTGTGTGTGTGTGTGTGTGTGTGTGTGTGTGTGTGTGTGTGTGTGTGTGTGTGTGTGTGTGTGTGTGTGTGTGTGTGTGTGTGTGTGTGTGTGTGTTCACCTTCACCATCAGCTACTAGTTAAAAAGTTGAATTATTGGATCAATGTTACAGAATCTAAACTCATGGAGACGTTTCATGTCAATATTCACATTTAAGAAGCTGTTAAATCGATATTTCCTAATCTTTTGAGTCTCTCTTGTGCAAAATTCCATCTTAGTTCTTTTTCATGTTTCATTACTGAACTGCGATGAATCAAACACACTGGGAAATCTCCCTGCCAGTTGGAGATTTCCCCCTCGACTTGTCCACCTAACACCGCTGAAGTCTCATGTTAGCTTTGGCAGGAGTGTAGCCTCACTTCACAGCCAGTAAGGAGACGGAAAAGGTTTCAAGAAGCCCAAAACTCTCCTTTGAGTGGCTTGAAAATAATCTGTGCATGCCCTTTAAAATAATACACATAGGAGTTCACTTGCCTTTAATGCCATCGTGCATCACAAATTTTTAAAGTTTGAATGTAATATTTGCAAAAGTAGATTTTATTCTGTTAAGAAGGTTGGCGTCACCATAATCGACAAGAACTCCTCCAAAGACATCCATCTGTAACTGATCTTCTAGTATCCAACACTGGATGGATCAAACTAAAAATGCATGGCTCACTGCTGCTTCAAACCAGAAAGCAAGAAAACCTTTTGCCTTCTGGAAGGATTTAACGGTTTTACTAGGAAAATATTTTTGTAATAATCCCCAAAAAAATCAGACGTTCCCAAAAGATGGTGTGAAAGAAAGAAAGAATCAAATGCAAGGAGAACCGCAGGAAAAGCATAAAGACACTATAGAAATGGTCCTGAAGATGTAGTGTGCAGTGGGGAGTCGCTTGCTTTGAGGGATAAACAGTGAAGTGGAAAGTGGTGTTGCTAGGGTCAACAGTTACGCTTCTATCAGCCACCCACATCGCCAACTGTTTGCACTGACAGACGCCCACCGAGCCGACAGGGACAGAGAGAGGCTAATGACACCCAGGAGCTGAACACAGGGAACATTAGCTTCATATCTGTTATTAAAACGCAACCCACTGGCCATTTGTCAAAGGTTGCAGAGTGTGGCACATTCAAGGAAGAGATCTCAGAGTTCTACTATGACCAAAATGGGTGTAGCATTGTTGGGCTTCATTTCAGTTGCATAAGCAGCTGAGGACTCATAAGTTTTTACAGTTTTGGTCAGGTGGAGGTAAAAATGTCAATTATTGAGGGTTTTTATTGATGGGCTTCCCATCTCATCCTTAAGGCCCAAGGTTGGTCGTTTTGGCCATACAGTCGTGGAACAGCTATTTTCAGTTGCATTAAAGAAGTCTAATTGTCTTTAGCCATGCCAAAATAGATGTTCAAGTTCAAAAAATGACCACAGAAGTTGAATAAATTAACACAACTAAGACACAGCAAGTAGTTTTGCAGAATGGTCTGATTGCACCTCATCATCATTCCACTATAGGTCAAAGAAATGCTCGGACTGCCTGTATATCTTCAATCAATCAAAATCATATTGGCCGGGAGTAAGCAGAAGGAATGGTGTTCTCTCCAAACAGTGATGGTGAATTGTACTGGTGCAACATTTGCACGCAGGATGTCATTAAAATGACTGATTCAATGCAAAAACAAGCAGTGGTACCTTACGACACAATCCAAACCCTCTCCAAAACCTAAAATTTTCACTGTGGAAGTTGCTGCTCAGGGGTTGTTCTTGTTGTTTCCCATCATGAAGGGGATTTTGAAAACTGTAACACGTAGATAACAGAAGGACAGGAGAAAAATTGAGTGGCTTATATGTACAATCTACATCAGGTGAGTCAGACTACACAAGAAGCAATGTGTATTGTAATCAAAATAACATTTGGCATTTTTGTTTACTTAAGCTATATTTTACAGTGTATGAGTTAACAAGAAGTTAAAGTGTTTTATAGTAGCATTCATGTAATAATTCATGTTCATAGTTTTATGGACTCAAAGAAGTATTTAAAGGTCTATTTAGGGGTCTTTTATAAGGTTACTTGTTCTGAGCACTGCCAGGCTGCTTTCTAAGGATTAATAAACTTGATTCAGGTTTCAGCGTGTTTGCATACGAGCGTATTTGTCATCCTGTCATGATGTCAGCTCTGCAGAGTTCTACATATAAAACTGTCTCCGCTGTCAGCACACTGTAACACGGTGAGAACTGATAATCCACATAACACACATAACTGAAAGACAGAAATAAAGACCTGAAGCATTGCTGCACGCACACCACACACACACACACTCAGTCCTGGTTACGTGCTGGGTCAGGTGTTGTAGAGAGATATGTCAAGAATCTCTTGGCCCAACCTCACCATGACCCCAGGAAAGGTCAGCACAGGTCAACGAAACCTGACCTCCAGGAGCTGGGCTATCTCTGTACCCTCACACACACACACACACACACACAGATGGAGGGTGGTGGTGATGCTGTCAGGACAGGGGGTGTCAGCTCGACCTGTGAAAGAGGACAGACGTGCTGAAAAAAGCCTCTGTCACATGTTTATGGCTGTTGTTGTGGAATAAACATTCACACTTTTATATTTGGCTGTTTACATTTTTCTGTGTTATTTCATTTTATTATAGCACATGTCTTCATTTCTGTCTTTTTTTCTGTTTTACCACAATATGGTTAAAAACTGTAAAATCTGATGATTCTTTTTATTCAAACACAAGAATGACCTTTAAAAGCAGGCTACAATAAAAACTGACTTAGTGAAATGAACAAAAATGTTTACACAATAGTTCACAAAGCATTATTTATGTTTAGGCATTATTGATAACTAAATACTGATGCCTTGAGATTGGCCATTTTCATATTTTTCTTTTTTTACATTCAGTAATAAGTATTGTTCCTTGGTTTCTAAAATAGCTAGTAGACTACAATTTCTCATATGTTGCTGTCTAATAAATGTTCCTGATCCATAAAAATGCCTTCATTAGATTTTATTTGTTAGACAGAGCTGGTAGATCTCAATCAATTCTGGACCATAAATATTAAACGCACATTGCTATTTATGGTATATGTCTGAAATTCACAGTTTATACAGTTCAAAAGAAGAAAATGTTGTAATTTACAGGTTACTACTGTTACAGTTAATGTTGATTACAGTAGCAGCTCTATATAAATACAGTATATTATTGGGAAGTCTAGTTACAGTATTAAACACCTAAACATATATTATATTGTTGAGTACTTTAAGCAGTTATACAGTAAATAACTGTTTAAATAAATTATGATAGAAACACTAAAAAATACTGAAAAAATACTGGAAACTGCAACTGCCAGAAAATTTGTTAGAAAATATAAAGTACTAAGCAGTTGCATGATCTGAGACAGAGTGAGTATGACTGATTAAAAGGAAATAACAAAAAGAAAGGACAGGAAGGTGAAGGAACAGCAGAGAGACAAATATCTTAAAAAATGAATGATGTGGATGACCTTTGACCACCTTTTACTCTCTGCCCTGTTCTCCTTCTCTGTCTCCTTCAGGTCAAGTGAAGCTCTTTCCCTCCATTTATTTGTCATCTGTCCATTTGGTACCTTCCAACATTCATTTTCTGACTGGAGGTAAAAGTTGTCACTTCAGCCATAACTGTTGACCTTTTTTGACCTGAAGTCGTCACAACAAAGCAAGCTAAGATTTCACCTCCCGTACAAATCAACCAGACTGCTGTAAACTGTTACCTGCTGTCTGGGTTACATAACATTTTATAGGATAGTTTATGGCGCTGTCACTTACAGGCAGCACTGAGGAGGAGATTTACTGCTTTGTAGGTGCTACATGATTGAATTTTGACTGACTTCTTTACATGTGGCTATAATGTTTTTATGTTTTATACACTGGTAGTTCCTTCCTGAAGTTAACCCTTTTTATTCCACAAGCTCAAATGCAACAGTCTCCGCTGTAGTGACAGTCATAAACGCCATGTGGATTGTGTCCAGAGGACTTGATGTAATGGGCGAAGAGTGTCTTCTTCTTTTTTAGGTGATCCTGTGGTCACTTGTTGTAAAGTTGTTTCTTCCTATACCTCAAGTAATTAAGACCCAGAAATCATTAGGTAAGATCACATTATTCCATCACAGGAGAACTGTAAGATGACAACCAACAATCACTTGCATCTTTAATACATGACAATTATTTTCTTTATTTAATCAATGTGTAAAAATAGTGAAAATTGACTATTATCATTATTACCTGAAGCCCATTTGGCTGACCAGCTGTCAAAAACCTAAAAAATTTAGTTGATTATCACAGAAAAAAGGGGAAAAGTGCAAATATTCACATTTGAAAGTATTTTTTTCTTAAAAAATGACTTAAATAATTATTTTTTCTAAAATAAATTGAACAGTCTAGAGTATTGGTTGGTTTATGGGCATCTGGGTAAATAATTGGGGGCCGACAACAAGTTTTTGCCCCTCAGTAGGTAAATCCAGCAGTGGATAATGGGCATTTAAAGCACTCATGCTGTGTCATGTTAAGTTATATGATGTTTTTTGTTTGTTTGTTTGTTTAGTTGGTTGTTTGTTGAGGGTTAGCTGTTTTGTTTTTTTTAGATATGGTACCAATTAATATTCAAATTCCATAACTCTTGATTCCAAATTCACTCCCAAAAAACACTCAAAATCATTCAATAACATGTTATTATGTCATTGTCTGGCATCACTGGTAGACTGCCTCATTAGAAGCCGGCCTTGCCAGTTAAAATTGTTAATGTAATCAAGTACTCCTCCCCACCAAAGCCAGTGACTTCCTGCATTGTTATTGCTCAAACCTGAGATGTTGTCTAACTATCAATTCACTCCGCATCCACAAATACCCAAAGGTTCATCGTCTATGCAAGTCACTCTTCGTACGGCACTGGTCTGCGCACACAGAAAGCTTGAACTGGGCCTTATAATACATGGTTAAAAGGGCTGCAATTGAAGCACCTGCTGCAGGAGTTGCTTTGTACAAGTTTTCCATCTGCAGTGCCTAAACATGGTTAAATGTTCCTGATTCTCAAGAAATCCTGTGCTATGTTCACCCGCTGTGCTTGGGGATAGGAAGGAGGTTTTTCCATGGCGCACAGCATCCCTGAGGAATAATCATACTGACACAGTGCTACAGCCCAATCTGTAACTAGCTGCTGTAAAAAAAAGATATAAAGTCACAGTAAGATTCTCTGAAACATCAACTGGAGCGCCAAGTGTTGTTCTATGTTCAGTGTGAGGGGCAATGTGACCATCTGTGAATATTGTAGTATCCATGGAAAGTCATATCATCTGCTGTATGTATTCAAGTCTGCATCGGTCAGAGCATGGGGATGTGAAGACCATGAATTGGTGATAATCTTAGTGATTGATCACTACTAGCAGTAGATAACATACAGAATGGAGATCTTACAAAACCTAAACTGAATAACTGGTGTTCCTTCTGTTGCCTTTACTTCATTTAATGTTACAAGAAGACTTTATATGTGCCTCTCCAGTTGCTGACACATGTTGGACCTCCTCAGACCTCTGACTAAGAGAGAGATGACCAGACTGAAACAACCACCGTGACCCTGTTAATGGCCCAGAACCATACTTTAAGAAAAAGTGATGTAAACAGGCATGTCAGTAATAACAGTGAGGAGGGAAACAGACTAACGACAGAGCTCAGTCACAGGGAGTCATAAAGGACGATGGACTACTGCAAACCTGGTGATTAACCAGTGACCCAGCAGCCACAGGGAGACAGACAGGGAGCTGTACAGTGTGCGGCGACAAATCGTAGGTTAACAAGTTGAAACTATTAACTTTAAGGATGGAGCCGACAAAGTGAGGAGCTCAGTGGTGAGTCACAAACTCAGGATGGAAGAACTGGGAAGTAGTATCCTGACCTGGCAACAATAAGGACACATAGAATGGTGGCTAAAGGATCAGTCATGTGTCCACTGGAGCCATAAAAGGGGAACGAGCAGCTCCAACAATAATGTGACAAACGGGTACAAAGAAAGATCTCACTCATGGCTGCAGCAGAGCCATAAAAATAGAATAGTCTTCTCACCTGGCAGCCCATTGTTTTATAACGCCATGTGTTCAACAAAGTGGGTCTCTGAGGTGTTTATATGGTCAAACTGTTGCTGATGAATGGTAATTTGTGGTTTTGACCTCATCGCCAGTACAGGGACGGAGACAAGCAGGTCCAAGAACTAAATGCACTAAGAGTGAACCAATCACAGGAGGACTTTTGACTGTAACCTAACATAAAACTAATTGCTAGAGCATAAAAAATATCTTCTGTACAGTTGAGACAGGTTTGTCTTATTTAGAAGATGGGGAGTTATCATTTGCACTATGGTGCCAACCAGAAACTAGACCAAGATCCACCTTTTCATTCAATCTTGTCTGGTTCCATTTGGATTCTGTTGGGATTTGCTTAGTGTATAAAGGAGCAAACATCTTACAACATTATATAATACTACCTTTAAGTAGTCTACTTCATTACACTACTGATTTGTAATCCTATTTTATTACATTAAAGTGTAGTGTTTCAAGCCCAAACTGGCTCCCTATCCAACAAGTTCTCTGTAACTCCTGCACTGGCTCCTTGCATGTCTTACTCATCACATTTGGCCATTTTGTCAGGACCCTTTTGCATACACTTTAGACTCATTTTTGAACTTGCAACGTAGTTCAATAGATACATAAAAGTTAACATTTGCCTAATGTTGTGAAAATGGTGTATTTTAACCCAAACCATGATCTTGAGTCATTTTGATGCCTTTATTTACCCAAACAGCGAGTGAAAACAAAAGTAAAGAAGTCACAAAATCAATTAATCTAAGCCAAAAATTATGGTCCCACGTGGAATTTGAACTTAACAGTACGGTAATTTGCACCACCTACAAACATTAAGCCTCCTTGCAAGAGTTTTTTAATGTGGGAAAACCTCGAAACTGCATGACTACCAGTGTCAAGTGGCACTGACGCCAAAGGACACTTTGTGCATAAGTCTTAGATACCAGTAGCTTTGACAAAACACTAATATTTGACGCCTTGGGAATGATAATACATTGTGAAGGAAATAGTGTTTGTTAGAGACTTCCAACACTGATACAAATAACAGCTGAAAAAAATCTGTTTCATAATGTGGCATCATTACTGTTAAGGTTTGGTTAGGTTTAGAAACAGAGGTTTGGGGAAACATCATAGTTTGGGTTAAAAGGTGGTTAATAGAAACCGCACAGTAACTATCTCTCCTTATAATGTTGGTACAAAACATAGTTCAATAACGCTTTATAAAACAGTCTTTTCCTTTCAGAGTCTTATTGGTTACAGATGCTGCATCCCATCAGCGCTACAACACCTGGAAACTTTCTATAGTGTTTGTTCACAAAAATATCCACCATTTCTATTTTTGTGTGCGCCACTATCAGTGTATGTTTTTATGACCTTCATGAGCAATGAGGCCCAGTGTGTGTGTGTGTGTGTGTGTGTGTGTGTGTGTGTGTGTGTGTGTGTGTGTGTGTGTGTGTGTGTACTCTGTGTTAGTTTGGGTTTGTTTAAATTAGCAGAACATCTTTCCAAGACAGAGAGGAAGGAGAAGGGATGAGAAGACATAAACAGAGGAGTGGAACCTGCCTTCTGGACAGCAGCTGCTGAATAGACCAGACAGATAAATACACACCGCTGCACAGATCCTTCTTTGGAAGCTTTTATTCTGAAGCTTTTTCAATGTCAGTGCAGTGGATTCTACTCATAA
>OMNN01000133.1:0-28977 GCA_900302755.1 Chromis chromis | reverse complement strand
CCACTCCCCACCGCCAGCCCTTCGAGCCTACTCATTCCAAAAAAGATATCAGAGACAACGTTGGTGGCAGTGAATGCCAAAAGGGGAAAGAAAAAAGGACCAAAGTTTGCTGATGTGTGAAAGCAGATAAAGTCAGGGAGTAGCGTTGCAACTTTCTCTTATCTGATGGCGGACCTTTCTAAATGTATCAGGAGCCTCCTCGGCTCAGTGGCTGTCCGGCGCGAGAGAAACTGCACAAAGATTCTCCCGTCGATACGGTCAGTTCTCATTCGATTAGCGCGCCCCTCATCCTCCTCCTGTATTTGGATTAGTGGCCAGACCAGAGCGGGTGTCGCACATGTACCAGGGCTTCTGCGTGTTCCATCCGCAGCTTGTCAGTATGCGCCGAACACCGTGGATCAGTGTTTATTGAATCATTTTCCAAATAGGGGAAACGATAATTACAAGAAGTGGCGGCTCTGCACATTATGCAAGTGCTGTGCCATGACTTTGGAGCCAAACGGGCCTTCTTATTAAAGGCGGCCGGGCCAGCGAAGCTCCTAATCTATTTCCAGGATTTCCGAAGCTTCAGCAATCCAGGGATTAGACGTTTTCTCACAGATTTAGACCCCTCCCCCCCCACTTCACCCCCACTTCCTCCTCTCCTCCACCCTTTCTGTTCAGCCTCCACCACCTCCCCCAGCTCTTGCTTTCTCACTCTCGTAGTGTTGGCGTCTGCAGTTTGTCAACTAGAACCCTTTCTATTCTAACACATTTACACACACACTGGCACACAAACTCAGACATATCCTTTAAATATGGAACACACACACACACAGTCACATGCCGGCCTCGATTTGTCTGCGGAGTCATGTGGGCGAACGAATATGGACTCTGCGATAGCGGTATCAAAGTCACAACATGCTAACCTGCCTCCTGACGCTGTTGCATGTTGCTAAATGGTGTTCACCTGTCACCAGCACATACAAATGAGCACAAACCATGTTGAAAACGGCATCAGACACTATGACGGCTAAATCTGACAGTGGCGTTTATACATCAAAACAATATTCGTGTTAATTCCCTAAATATCAATTCTGCCCTCTCCTCTGTGATCATCTAGCTACTTTGATTTGAGATTAAACCAATTCTGTTCTGTAAATATCACAAAACAAATAAAGTTTTGAACTGCTGATTTATCACACCAACTTTTACCTTCCCTTTTATGGTGACATCTTATAAGATCGGTCTTCATTATGCATGTAAAAGTAGAATAGAAAAGTAGGTTCCCCGCAATCTTGAAGAAAGGTCATTCCACAACAACAATAGCGCTGCTCTGGAATATAGTTTATGAGGCAGACAGCTGTACTAAGGTCAAACTAGTGGGTTCAGAGAATGTGACACACTGGGAGCAACCAGCCTTGTAAGGCAGGTTAGCAGCTGTAATCAGCTGCACTCATGCTACAGTCCGGATGTCACAGTGAGACGAGTGAATATAAATACAAACAAAGGCGTAAATATGAGCACACGTGTTAACACAAACATGCACACAAATGTCTGACAAAGATAGATTCATGTGCACCGTCAGACGTGCCTGCTCGTACACATGTGCTGAATGATTGTTGGGCCTGATGAAAAACAATACAAATCAGCGTGCTTGCTGTCATATGCATGAATTGTCACACCATAGGCTTATCTTTAGCCTTTCTCTCTTTAATGGGATGCCGCTTGACCCACTCTTGCTGTCTTTTCGTGCCATTCATCCTCTCCTGGTGACTATTTTACACACATACAAGCAAAACTCGTTGCCTGGAAGCTGTGATACAAAGCAGATGAAGCTTTTCAGTGGGAACTTGAGTTACCACTATCAGTCGGGTATTCAAAGTGCACTCACAGATTGGGGGAAGGGCATTTCAGGGGATGGACATTTTCACCACCTACTGCTCTCCAAGCTAATCATGGAAGCGTTAATCATGGAACAGCTAATGCTGCTTCCCCACTTACATCACAGACGTAGCTCCTGTGGAGCTCACAGGGCTCCCAGAAATGGTCCAAATGAGAGGTTCTGGTGGCTCTAAAGGTTCTGCATAAGTTGACATCTTCATATTCTAGACTATAAAGAGGTTTCTAAATGGAAAAGGTACACAGTTTATTAAATGGAGAGTCAGAGAACAAAAAAAAATGTTGAATGAAGAGGAGAAAATATGGAAATTGGAGGAATACGGGAAATTGAGCTGCAGCTGTAAGCCTTTGGGGTGATAAGCTTATCTTAGTTTGAACCATTTTAATTTAACAGTGGAAGCAAACAAAAAGAATATTTGATAAAATATTGCAGAGGTAGGCTGACCACTTACAAAAGAAGACTTTGGCAGAGCCAGACTTCATATAACAACCTGCTCCAGAGATGCAAACTGAATGTGACCAGATGAGACAGTTATAACACTCTTCCCCTTCGCCGAGTCCAGCCCCCTTCACGGCACTCAGGTGGGACGTGGCCTCGGACGAGACATGTCACGACTCGCCTGATGGGATCCACAGAGCGGAATAACCAGGTCCGACAAACAGTCCCCCACCTCCGCCTGCCAGTTTCCCTGTTCTTCTCCCTGTTTTCCCGAGCAGCCCAGACTTGACCAGCCATGGGACACTGGGGAGGCACTGGGGAGGAGGGGGGGAAGTTTGGATTAGACCTGATCCCTTCAGCTTTCAGCACGAGCTGGAGGAAGGCTGGAAAAAGAGGCATTCTATCAGCGAATTAAACTAAGATTCATCCAGGGCTTATGTGATTAAAAGGGGAAGAGGACAGCATCAATTAACAAAATCCCTCCCCAACATTTTCGCCAATATTTGTTTGAGGACGTGCTGTCTGCGATGTAAGCCCCTTTTGATGCCATGCACAAATATTTGGAGTTTATTTCACTGGGGCTCCTCACAGAAAATGAGCCCGTGGCTTTTAATGGGCACGGGAATTTAAAAGAACACATTGCTTGTGTATGTTGAGAAGCTGACATGTTTACGCCGAGATTATACCAACTAGAAATAGCAACAAAACAGACATATTGTGTCACGAAACTTGACAATGCTGTTTTCCCCATCTGAGGAACATTCAGGAGACAATCCAGGGTGATATTCTTCAGGAGACCTTGTGTTTGTACGTCCCCTCAATATGACCCCAGCTGAAATGTCACAGCGAGCGAGCCTTCACAGAGAAAGGATTTTACAACACCTTTGTGTACAGTGTGTCACCATCTCATTAGCCCTACAATATGGTGATCTGACATCCCCAAGGGCTCTGGCTGCTCCCTGAGATGTTTGTAATCTCGGTTGACACTGCTCCCCCCCCCGTTCATTGTTTCTGGCACCATTGTTCAGCCGCCACATCATCGACTAGATAAACCACAGACATGTCACTTACAACTGGCTCCCCGTGATTAGCTGAGCCGGGAAACACACGAGCAATAACCGGCGCGTGAATAGAAAAGGCACTCAGAAGTCGCGTGCAAACAAGTGGCAGCTCATAACCGTGGCCTCGTTGCTGTACAAGTGCATCCTTAAAAGTTGCTTCTTCAACTATTAATCCTAATTAATGGGCCTGGTGTGGAGGGGCGATAACCGCTAAACAGAGATTATCGGCCAGCGTGACACTCAATAAAGAGCCACTCTGCACACAAAAGCCTTGGCTGCACTCAACGGCTAGTAGCAGGGAGGGAGGAAGAGGAGAGGAAAGAGGGGAGGAGGAGCAGAAAAGGAAGGAGTGAGTGATGGAGACAGGCAGGTAAAACAAATGTTATCGGAGGAGGGAGAGGGAGAAAAGCAGGAGAGGAAAAAGAGGGGTTGGGAAGAGAAAAGGGTCCTTTATCCCCGATCCCCAGAGTGTGGACTAGAGTGTGAGCAGCCAGATCAGAGGGCTCTGCCAGCCATCAGGGGCTTCACGCTAGTGTGGCTGCAAAGCACAGCTTTCTAAGGCACACAGAAGTGGCCCCTGGGTACATGCTGGAAATAAGATGTTACAAACAGGTTTCTGGTTTGGCTGTGAAAGCCCTGAGTTTTAGCCAGCAACGACTCTGTCAATCTATCTTGCTTGATGACACACCCTGGCTCCAGTTTCTTCCACTGTGTATTAAACTATAGACAGTTTCTATTCATTAGTTGTGTTTTTGTCTCTTTTTGTCTCCGGGACCCAGTCGCCCCTTTGTAACAGAGCTACATTTTCAGAGACAAATCCCAGTGCCACTGCAACAATTCCAGATTCATTTGGGTTTCGATCAGTCTGTCCATTTGTTGCAGAAGAGGGGGCATCAGCATTGTCTGAATGTAGTTGTGACTGAGTAAAAAAGAAGTAAAAAAGAATTGCTGCCAGCATTACACTTTCATTTTTAAGCAACCATGTCTGAATTAAATATTTTTCTGCCCACTTAAAGCATCAATCTGATTCACTCAGTTGATTTAGATACTAATACACAACTGTTTTTGTCATAATAATGTTTGTTATCTACTTTTTATGACGGATTAGATTAACTTTCCACTGTGAAGTAGAAGAGGATTTAGACTTTTATGATTTAAGGTAATAAAACAAATGGAATAAAAAATGGATGGTGTTAAGTATTTACCAGGAAGAGAACTTGCATGTAATGGTAGATGATGTTGCATAATATTGTTCTCATTAAAATAAATATGTAAGTTATGTTTCATGCAGTGATAATGTTAATAGCCATGTTCCCATCTAGTTGTTAAGAAAATTTGAAGCGAAATTTAGAAAGATTGCAACAACAAAAAAAGTAAAATGAAAATGCAAATTAGGCTTGTTTCCATTAAAAAAACTGAGTAGGAGAAGTTGGGATCAAAACCAGCCATTTGGCAACCACTAAATAACCTCAAAAACTAAATGTTAGCCATTTACGAGGGAAAATGGAAAAAAATGTCTCCAGGGACTGTTTTTCAGTTGGGCAAGTTGTAATTATTCTGTCGTGTCAGCTGGTATTGATCATGTTTCATGCTGTTCGGAGGGGAAGACAACAAAGGAAGTGGAAACAGCTGATCAGTCATGTGAGGTAAATGTTTAACGTGATATCATGGAATTGCGTTTTAACAGCATGGCATTTGTTCACACATTTCTACATTTTTTTCTTAAGCTTTTCAAGTGTTAAAATAGAGATGTTTAACGTTAGGGTCAATGGCGGGGGGTCATTCATTGAAAAATCAGATGCAAAAAATGCCTTTTCATGATACCAGGCTGAAATGTTCGCAACATCAGATCTTAATCGAAAAAGCTGTTTCCATTTCCCATTATACACATTAGCTCTTTTTTTGAGTCAAAAATTACCTCAAACAAGCATAAAAACCTATTTGCAATATTGGGGTGACACAGGCAATTAATCCAGACATGGCTCTGCATTTTAAGGCCGGTGATTTGATTATTATAATAGATTTTAAGTGGTAATTATCATTTAATATCCATTAGTTGAAAGAGGTTTAAGCTAAACTAATTTGTATGTCTACTAACTTTGGTCCATTCCTGCCGTTGTTGCTGGAAGCAGCCTCACATTGCCACTGTTATCAGTTGAGTATTTGCAGCAGTTGCATAGAATCAGCAGAAACACTGGAACTGCATACAATATGGAGAAAATTGTCTGATCTATTCATATAGTGCATGTCGACTTGGTCACTCAAAGGCACAAATGAAAGTCTGCTGCTGCGTCTTTTGTAGTCGATTCACAAGTCTCAGCAGATCCACTCGTGCTCCTTTGTTGGGGATGTGGGAGTTGCTGTCTGTCCATTGATGTCAGAGAACTGGCAACACTGTTCTATAGTAATCGCTGGCAGATGTTGTGCTTAACGCGGCATCAATGGAAGCTCATTATGGAGGGTGTTACTAAAGCGCGGAAAAAGCGGGATCCTATTAATTAGCTATTACCATTAACTGCAACAGTATATTCAAATATTGGTTCATTCTGTCCAGAAAGTAAAATATAATGTGTATTGAGTACAGAGCTCAACATAATGTTGTTGTTACCTGGTTTCTAAAGTAAGATTTCTTTACTTGTATTGTCTCTGCATCTGTTGTTACCTGTACTCAACCTTTACATTATTTTTTTAAAATACTCTCCAATGCAGGTAAATGTAGTTTCATGCCACCTCTCCACTGTGTCAGCATCTCAGGACAGGACACTTTTGGGAAACAGGAAATGTCAGAGTGGACAAAATCTTTGCAACACATAAACAGTAAATTTGCAAATGTGTCTACATTACTAAGACCATGGCATTAAGCTTCCAAATGTGTGAAAACTGAGACCAGGGGGTGATACTACTGAGGGCAGGAGGTGACACTACAAATAAGCTTGAGGAAAGAGACTTGGTTGAATATGAGAGGGTCATTAGGAAAAAAGGGAGCTTCATTTCTTGCAGGATGTCACACTCCATCAACAACTCGAGGTGTCGCCTGTCCCTGGCATTCATTGTTCAAGGGAGCTTCTCAAACCGCATTCATCGTGTGAAGGCGTTTGCCCAGGACATATGGACCTTTCATCACCTTCATTCCCTCTTTTTTAGAGGCTTTTCCACAGCTCTGTGTGAGAACACCCTGAAATCTGATTGAGGAAGGAGAAGGTGGCTGTTTTGGGGTGCACAGTTCCCTCCTTAGTAGAGCAGAGTGACTGGTTACATGTTTAATCAGTCAATTGGATTGTTAGAAATGAAAGCAAATGTGTCAAATCAAGAAAAGCTAAGAGCTAGCATGTAATGTAATGTAACAGAAAGACTAGCTCATCTATTATTAAAAAGAAAATCTAAATGACATTTTCTGGTCATGGGTGGGTGAATGTGCTTTGCAGTGGCAATGCCCCCACAGCCCCCAGAGTCGTAGTTTGTGATTACATGCTCATCACAGTCCAAAGCAGCTCGAAGTTGCACGTGATGTGATCTTTGACTCCGGGTTGCCAGTTCAGCAGATACCTCCAGCCTTGCCGCACCAGGAGAAGCCAGTTTCCCCGGGCTTCATATTTATTAGCCTTGATGTGTGTGAGCTGGCGTGCAGCATGAGCAGCCGAGCGAAAGCGCAGTGGACGCAAACCATGCTTGACGTGGCCATCTCATGTGGAAGCTGAGAGTAAATAAGATTCCAGCAGGGAGGAAAATGCACAATCATTGCCTGGGAACTGGGGCCTCCCATCATGAGATTCATGCAAACCTAAGCAGGCTCCTACTTAGACTCTTCACCAAGGCTGAGTTAAAGTCCTCGCCCAGTTAACCATTCTTTAAGGGTTAAGAATTGACTTGAGGAATGCGCCTGCTCTCCTGCAGCAGCTAGCTTAGGCTAGAAGCACATATGTTAGCTTATGCTACTGCAGGTTGTGATTGAGAAATCCACCGCTTTCCTCCCCCTCTATTTCTAAATGTCAATCTCCACAGTATCGTCCCTGTACAGAAATGCTGCCCTTCAGCATGACTGAATTCTCTCAGGGAGAGATGTGAGAAGACACAAGGAAATTCTCTGCTATCAATAGAAAAGTGTCCTGTGTTATTACAACACAGTGTGCACTCATGTACAGGCTATAACTTAATCTTCGTGAGGAAATGGTGTTTGGGGCCTGGGAAAGAAAGGTAATTTGCAAGTCAGAATAGTCGCTTTAATAGAGGACTTGAAACGAGGTTACTTGATATCGAACAAGTCTAAAAAATCTGGTTTCCCAGCTATCTTGTATGAAGACCACGCATGACTTAAAATAGCCAGCGGAAGGGCCAATCATAATACTTTATTTTGAGAATGTAATTTTCTCATGCCTTGCCAGTAATTAACCTCCACACAATAAGGTATTGGAAGCACCACAGACACAATTCCAGACCCACAGTTTGTTTAAAAGACTAGGCTATATGATAGGCTGGGTGTAACAGGGGAATGGAGGAAGGGGGAAAAAAGGAGCCAAGATTCGACTTTATCTTCTGCAGGGAACCTTTTCTTTTGCATTCTCTGCCTGGTTTTATTCAAAACTGCTGTTTCTTCACTTCTGCTGAATTGGGTTTTGTTCCTGGCTAATTCCAGCCCGTCTCAGTCCAGGGCTCGTGGGAACTGCCGCGATCGCTTACAATCACTTCAGTCAAACACCTGGGAGATAATTGACTGGGCTTCGGTCAAACTTGTTTTTTTTTCCCCCTCTCTCTCTCTCTCTTTCCCTGAGTCTTCACAATGGAGACAAAGAGCATGGGCACAAAAAAAGATCAGAATCACTAAATCCATTCCCAGACAAGGCACTGTATAGATGGCCCGAGAGCCAAATTGCCTTGCCCCAGTCTGGGCCAACTGAATGTGAAAATGGTTGAGGAACAGTTGTGGTTTGAGCTTGGCAGTCCCAAAGGAGATGTAGTGTTGGAGAATATAACTGAAAAACACATAAGACAAATGTATTGTCTTTTTTAAACCTTAACAAATGCTTCCAGACCTCAATTCCCCAAACCCAGAACCTGTAACATAGCAGAACTGTACACAATAATTTCTCATTTGTGCAAAACATTGGCACACTGGCAGGCCGATGTCACGGCTAGTTGACATGTACAACATTTATGGTTTAAGGTTTACTTTGCATTTGTTTTCAACACAACTTTAAAGTCCGGTGATTTAGTTTTATCACTAGAAACCGAAATGTCTCTTGCTCACAGAATCAAAACATAACTGTAAGCTGTAAGCACGAAAATGAAATGTCTTAAAATATTACCTGTAAAATGTTAAAATGACTGTAATTTCAACCACTTAACGTAGCTGCAGTGTCGGTTAAAGCATTGAAAGGGTTTTCAGTGTTAATTACAGCGCAATTGTTTGAAAGTTTCAAGTTTCACATCTGTGGGAGATTAAACTGCCTTTTTGCATGTAGGCGCATTGAAGTAGTTGTGCCAACAGCTGAAGCTCAAGAAGTGAAAGCAAATGAAGTGTCAATCGGTGTTTAACACATTCAGACTTGATGCAAGAAATGCATGTGTTTTGAAGTCGCCTTAGTCGCCTTACATTTAAATGGTTTAATTCATTATTTATGTCGAACTGGGACTGTATGAAGATTAGCACAACTCTTAGAATGTAGATAACACTGGCCTCTTCGGTTACCACCAGTACTATCAAACTCTGTCTCCCAAAAATACATCCCTGTACAGCTAAACTGCACTTTCAGGTATGACTTGAAAGCTTAAGCAAAGGTTCAAGCTTAAAAGTAAAAGAAAATTAAGTGCATATTGATGCTTAGCCCATTAAGACCTGATTCAACACATGCATGTACCTGAACAAGTGTTGGGAGGTCGCCTAAGGTCTTAATGGTTTAAGCCATGAAAGTCATGTCTATAACACTGGCCACTTTGGTTACCTCACAGTGCTATCCAACCCAGTCTCACCAAAATTACATTTCTATACAACTAAACTGCATTTACAGGTATGTTTTGAGAAAAAAAAAGCAGTTTTCCAGGTAAAAGTATGACGTAGTTGATAGTGTTTCCAGTTTTAAAGAGCTACAACGTCCATGCAAGGAGGTTGGAGGGATGGTGGTGGCATAACCCTGACACTGGACTTTTGTAGGAGAGTGGAGCTCATGTCTACATGGGGCCATCGGTTAGGTTTAGCCACCAAAACTGCTTGGTTAGGTTTTAGAGAGAATCATGCTTTCAGTAAACTAGACCCTTTTACAACAGCTTTTCTTCCATTTTCTTGGTTACTAGGGTACCACCCCATAGAATATATGATTGTTGGATTGAAAAGGAACAACAGTTGGAAGGAAATCAAAGAAACAGCAAAGATATGTTGATTAGAAACATATTTGGGATGTGTTACAATCCAAGAGAAAATACATAATCGACAATGCATTTTAGTTGTATAGGAACATAGTTCTTAGGAGACTGGGCTCGCACTATCATGCTCCCCCAAAGAAAAGGAACTAATCATTTTTGAATTAGAACGTGGCAGCAGCAGGAGCAGTCATTAAAATCACACTGCTATTAGTCATTATACAGTAGTTAGACATTACAGTTTTACTGTTAAACATAATCACGCCCTAGTTTCATTATCCACAGGAAGTATTTATTATGAAACAATTCTGCAGTGTGGTCTTATCAGTGGCTGCAATTTAGTGAATTCATGTTATTGACTCACTAATCTTATTCAAGGTCATGATCCACTATAAATAAAATCCATAAAAAGGAGCCTTGTAAACAACAGTGGGCTAAGTTGACTTCTTATCTTCCACTTGGCTGTACAGTAGTTCTCATACATATAGAGAATGATTTATCTTCCATACCATGTGGCCACCTCCTGATGTGAAATCACATTTTAACATGGATGTGGTTATATTCTTGGCCTGTTTACTGCCGATGCCTGTGGGGCAGAGGGTAAATCGAGGGTAATTATTATTAGGATATGGAAATGTGGACAGCTTTACATAGCCGAGTCTGCCTTACTCGCAAGAACACTCACAAGAGCACACAGTGACACAGTAACTCACACTTGTTTATATGGGAGTCACTCCAGCATGGACTGAAATCTAAGGAGGGTGTTTGTGGGGATTCTGTCTTCCTTATGTTGTTTCCAGTTCCGTGCTACTTTGTCGACGATGTATCCTTTCATTATAAACTCCATTATCCATTTATGTGGCTAATGTCCCTCGTGGCTTGGCATGTGCATGCAAAAATAATTGCTTATAAGTAATTGTTATGTGGCCACTGTTACATGCTACAACAATGCTCTGCCAGTATCGATTCCCCATCCCCCAACCCTCCTGCTTTACCAATAATATTCCTCACAAATGCTTGTATGGGCCAAAAACCTGCACCCTTCACCACCGAAAGCTGTGCCAATAAAGTTCAAGACGCTTTAAGACCTAAAACTAACATGTCTTTGTCATATATTTTAGCCAATTGTTAAGAGGCTCTGTAGACAATGGCACAAATCCAGGAGCTTTTATATGTCTGTGCTGGCTTAAGGCCTGAGAAGGAAAACGTTGTTGCTATGGGATAGGACGATGTGAGCTATTCTGTCCATCCCTTTGAGCAATCATCAAAGTCTTAAAGAGTCTGCACATGTGATCTCTCCACGTTGTAACCTACTCGGGTTGCAGTTGAAAGCATGCTTCGACGGCCCGCATCCTAACACTTCTCCTTGAACCCCTCGCTATAAGAAGTTCATACAGCAGTCTTAATGATGTCATGACAGATGCAGTTACTGAATGTCCTCCAGCTTTTTACTGCGCCGAAAAGCATGCTGCCTACAAAACACTATGCAAATAAACTGCCGTTGCGGTTGAATCACTTATTTTAGTGGCACCTGCTCCCAAATATTAATGTTATGTTGGGTCAAAGATATGTTTCTACCATGATAACCTCATTTTCTGTGCTATAGGATGACTGATGTCTTGAAATAAGAATTGATGCCTCAGAGATGATTATCCACAACACCGTAGCTAGAACATTAAGAGATTTTCTTTCCATTATCAGCCAGGAGCAAGATTACATCATGTCATCTTCCAGTTCCATATCTATCTTTGTGCTATAGGCGGCATCCTGGCTGTTCTCAAATCAGGCTTTGGCTGCTGAAGGAATTTTTCCCATTTCTGGCCCATTACGCTCGGCTGGGCCTTGATGAAGCCAAAAGTACCTGCTTTAATTGCTGTGTTTTATAGACTGTACACGAGGCTACCCTCGCTAAATACAGCATGCTTAAATTAATGGGAGCGTTCAGCGTTAGTGCATTTTTAATGAGGACTGGAGGCTGCCAGAATAGTTTTCTATATGATGAGGCACACTTTCCCCTTCGTTTGTGACACTGGCACGATGCGTTGTGGCGCCCCAGTGCCCGCCAGCTGGTATCCAGTGTGAAGCCAGGAGAAAGCTGGTGTGCCTTGTAAAGTACATCCCACCCAGAACTGACAAGCAAACAAACAAGGCTCTCTCTTTGGTGCGGTTTTTTGGGCAAGCAGTGCAGCTTGAAATGCACTGTCTGAGATGTGAATACCCACGCTCACGGACACACCCTCCCACACAAATACACACACGTGCACATGGATGGTTTGGTATTTTTCCATATTCATACACAAGAGTGCACCTGTTGTCGCTGCAAACACACGCACACACACACACACACAAGCACAGAAACAGAGCTTATCAAAGAAAAACAAGAGTTTACAGCCTTATATGTTACAGGATACAGGGTGTGACCCTGATTTACATTTGTATGTGGAGTGCAATGGAGTACAGAGAGTAGAAACGGCAGAGAAGATAACCCCAAAACATTCACTCTAAATTTATGCCAGGATCCTATTCCCTCTCACTGAATTAATGCTTTAATCTCTCCCTCTTTGTTGCATGTGTACTTGGGCTCAGTGTGTGTTTGTGTGTGTGTATTGGGAGGTTGGGGGTGGGGGATTATATTTCTCAGCAGCCACTGTTTTAGTAGTTCTTTCGGAATGAAAGAATTTACCACTGAAGTCCGGCGCCTGAGAAATTGCACCTTTTGCCATTTCAGTCTTTCCTCTATTCAAAGTCACACCAATAGTCCCCATCAGTTCTGCTGTCTTTGCATTTCTCCTCCACAAAGAAATAGCTAGTGTTCTTTAATGGGAGATTACCTTCAAATGCAAGCTTAAAAGATTATGCGCTTTCATATATGTCTTTGAGGTCCATTATTCGATGTCATTTCTTGAACATTCAGTGCTCTCGCTCACTTTCCCATCTCTCCTTCTTTTGTGGTTGTTCTGTGTATCTTTAATTCGCCACTTTATCTATTCAAATAATAGCCACCTGCTCATATTGCGCATCAAGACTTTTTTTTAGGTTTGCAAATCTATGTCACATCTGTGACTTAACTTACTGCATCTTTGATCCCGTGGCTCACTCTGCATGCAGTACCACCAACATTTCCGCTGACAGACCGTGTCCATAATTTATTCCATTCTACAATGAAAAATCTGACGTATGCCGGGGAATATTCATTTTTCCCATCACCATCCTGCCACCTGAGTCATCGCTTTATGAATTATTTTGACGATTGGTAATGATGTCCTGTGTTGGTAGGCCATTACAGGAGAGGAACTTAATTCGCCCATTGTTAATTAATTGCTTCATTCTTAGCGGGAGTAATAAAAATGCTATTAAGTAAAATACCTCTATCATTAACCTAACTTTGTTAATATGGGTATCAGTGGGGCTCAATAAACAAAAGCTGTAGTGCCTATGCCGCACAGGGGTAATTAAAAATGCACTGTCATTAATTATATTGAATGGAAGATTGTCCAATGAGTTGGAGTTTTGTTCACTATTCCCTTCCTAAGCAAGATCTTCATCAGGCAAAAGTGAATTTTTATCAAGCCTGGGCTTCCTGCTGTTTGACTGCAATGCACAAATCTATACATAAAAACCAACTACATCTTGTACTTACACAATCTTAAATACTTTCTGTAATTTCAGGAAGATTTTTCACATCTTAAATGCACTGCTTTATCAGCTGGTGACTCACTATTGCATGTCTTCTTTTGTGTTCTAACAGATGAAAGACGGGAATTATGCAAACTGTTACAAAATGTGTTTGGTCTAGAGACCATAAAGTAATTCTCAGGTTAAATATCTGCTATCACAGCTTGTATAAACAGACATGTTTGCCACATAGATAAAACCTCGTGATAGCTGCAAAACCTTTTGGAATTTAGTGGAAGTGTTGTGTGGTCTGGGTACTTTTCCTTAGAGTCACGGCAAAGACAGAGCACCTCGGTACAAAGACGTAACAATAGAGGTGCTTCACTGATTCACACTGAGATAAATTCAATGGAAAAAGCGGAAAGAAAATCTACATCAGTAAAAATTCCACAGGTAACAAAGGGCAAAGATATTAATTATATGTATACTATAGAACAGAACTCAGTGGTGACTGTGCTCCTGGGAAGGTTGTAGTAAGGGCGTAATAAGGAAGTAAGGCTGACCGCACTTAAAGCAAATTCTCTGCAAACACACCAGAAAGAACAGACTGAATTGCCAGAAGAACTCCTGTGTTGCATCACAACATTGTCAGTGAAGATATTAGCTTTAGAGGTTTTTTTTTTTATGTTTGTTCATGAGACAGCTCTGACAGCAATCACTTGCACCAGGAACAGGCGTCGAGATTAACATTGCCAGCTTTATGTATCTTCCGAGTTCATTGTTTTCTTCCTCTCCGCTATCTCCTTCATCCCTTTCTCCTACTTTCTCGTTTTTCCTCCCCGTCTCCATCTTGTCATATTTCTGAAAAACTGGCGGCACAGGCGTGAAATTGATGTGATGAAAAACAACTGGGATATCTCTATGAGCCATTTGCTTTGCCGTTATGGCCACCCTCTCTCCCCTCAGCGTGGCTCTGGGCTTTCTGTTGCGATTGAGGGCATACTGCAAATTAGCCAGCAGCTATCTGAGGTTACCAGCCAAATGCATGGCTGACCTTGCTCCCTGCCAAGCACAACGCTGGTGCAACCATCTCCACAGCCCAAACTTTGTGGGCTTTCTTTGTCCTGCTTGGTATGTTTAAAACTCTGTCGCAAATGTATATGATGCATTATATTCATTTGCTCTGGCACACCTTTAATAATCGCAAAGCAATTGAATTTACAGAGAAGATGCAGTGTAAGTTTGGAATACCTAATGTTAGCTGTTATGTGAATATAATTCAATATTGCATTTACACTGACAAATGACTGCAGATACTCTAAATAAGAAAGGAATAGTAATAAATATGTATTTGTTTCATAAGAGCTTAGATGGAGCATCATCCTAAAGCTTGCTGGTGATTTTTTTTTCTCTTTCTTCTCTTAACAACTGGGGAAACATAAGGTGCAAATAATAATAAAAAACCCTCCCCTTTGTTATATTCATCCTAACATTTCCCACATGAGCCATGAAATCGGCCTCTGACTTATCCCGGAGCTTCACGTTTACAAGGAGAGATAAGGGCAGTTCAGGCCTATTGTTGCAGCAGGCATGACCCTAAACATGTAAGGGCATCTTGGCCATCTACCATTGTGTGCAGCTACAGTATGTATTGAGCTGCATAAACTCATCCTTTTGTGTGAAGTGAAAAGAGATGGGGGCCTCTTAATTAAGCAAGCGAGAATGTAAGTGACTTCCTACGTGCATAAATGAATACTCAAGAAAGTAACTGTGTCATCCCGGATGTGGATAAATGAATAAGTTGCTGAATGCGAGCGGCAGTAAGTGGGTTAGAATGTAAATAAATGAATAAGTTAGCAAATTAGTGTTTAAGTGTGTTAGCATGTAAATAAACGAATAAGCGAGTGAATTACAATGCGAGAGAGTTTGCCGGGTGAATAAAGACGTTAAGGAAGCCGGAGTGTCAGCGGTGCAAAGGAAGTTATCTCTCTTCAAAACGCCTTTGAGGACACGGAGCGGCGCTTGTTGCAGGGCGGCACATCGAGTACATCTGGCTCGCGCATGTCATATTTTCTCATGTACAGATGACATGCCAATTACTCCTTAATTACACGCGTCATCTGGACCAAAGTGCCCAACGCCAGCGCTGATTAATCCTGTTTATTGTGGCAGTGATGACAGTCCCGGTGGACACAGAGGACCACAAAACACACAACAAGGGATTATAAAAGGGACTTGGAGAAGGCTGCAGGGGACAGGGGGAGCCGGGGCAAGGAGCTGACTGATTGAATGACTGCCTGACAGTTAATCTTGCTCTTGATTTCAACCACTGATGATCAGATATCATGAAAATAAGTGATGGAAATCTGTTTATTTCAAGACAGTGGAAATGGCTTGAGGCATAACAACATTTGACTGGGAAAAAAAAAAAGCTTTAGTTGCCAAAAACACTGAGGTTGCCTACTCACAAGGAAAAGCCAGCATTATTGCTCAGCACTATCTGCAATATGCTTACGCACGCTTTCATGTTGACGGATGGCTGCCAAGTCATTTGAATATCATGTCCAGTTAAAATCACGATTTTACACACATCAAAACCAATTACTTTCTGTCATCTTCAAATCCGCATCTCATTATCTCCCACAGTTGTTACTGCTAACGAGAGAGAGAGAGAGAGAGAGAGAGAAGGAAGCATTTGCAACTCAATTTTATTTCCAAAATGTGATAGTCATGAGGGGGCAATGAGGTCATGTTGGCAGTGGAAGGGACTGTGTGTGAAAATCTAGACCTTCCTGTAAATGAATACATGCGAGCCAGATACCCATCGTAAGCAGGAAGATCTCAGAGCGTGACCGGAATATGCGGGGGAAGGGAAGGTGGTAACCATTAGATTAACACTGAGATAGTGGATGTGGTCGGACTGGCACTGGGAGTCGAGCGGGGGGTCATCCCCAGCGGAGTGGACCGTGAGGCGGTTTATCTCCAGATGAGAGACGGAGCAGCTCCGGAGCATGACGAGGTGGTTGCTAGCCGCCCATCATTCTGACCCTTTGTTAAAGTCAACACTTCGTGTCCCCAATCACTCCTTCCTGTACTTAGCTTCCATCTTCCTTCCCCTCCTTCCATATCTGCCTCTAATTCATGCCCCGTCTTTGTCCAACTCTTTCTATCACTCACAGCAGCTCCCTCTTGCTTTTGTTACTCCCTGTCACACTCTCTTTCAGCATTAGCTCCATCTCCATCCATCTGCTGCTTTTGTCTCTTTGCTCTTTTTCACTAGGATGCCTTGGCAAAAATGGGTATTGACTGTGCCTTCTCTTTCCTCTCATCCCTGCTCCGCTTTTTTTTTTTCCTCATCACTGTGTACTCCAGCAGTACATGCTCCTTTTAGGAGGTGATGTGAAGAGTAGTAGAAATGCACCCTGTAAGGGGAAAAAATGTGATGATACAATCAGTTTTATTGTGCTGTAAGGATTTTTTCAGGCTTGTGGTTATACACCCCGTATGCAGGCTGTATGAAAGAATTGCAATTCACATGCATTTTTTCCTCTCTCTCATTCCCCTTTTCCCTTCTCTTTTCATTGCTGAAAATAATTAGGCTGCAGTCTGGACTCAGGGGTGTAACGTTTCTGCTCACGTTTCCATGATACACAACTAAAAGAAAAAAAAACTGGTTGTGCTGCTCCAGAAATTTCTACCTGTGTGTCACCAAACATCCTCCACCTCCACCCCTCCTCTCTCCCCTGATGCTGTTTTAACGTGGAGTTCCACAAGGCACAATGCACTTTATCTGACCTAATTCTTCCCTGGCACTCTTCCAGTGCTAAGAGTACATAAGGACTGCGCTGTCAAGGTATTCAGCCCTGCCTCTCTATTATTTTAGAAATCAAGCAACATCTGTTGTGCTTTGGGCCCTCTTCGTGACTCACAGGAGGTTTTGCAGTTTGCAGAAAAATGCACCTACATTTGCCTGTAGCAAGTCATGAGATCTCATTAATTTATTTATTTTTTACATTCTACAGTTCATTTTGATTGCCTCTGCTTGGATTTTTTTAAACAAAATTCATGAAAACATGTTTTTTTTTTTTAGATATGTTAACATTCAGTAAACAGTTCAGACATGATCCAACAAGATGAAAAATGGTGATTTTGACTCTGCTGCAGAGATCATTTCTTTTACAGAAATGATCACTAAGTTCAAATCTTTTATTAAACTTCAAAAAGTGCCTTACTAGATGTTCAGCATGACAACAAACACAATTTCCATGTGCCCTTTCAGTAGAAAAAGATTTAACTGCATCCCCTCCACACAAGTGCATCTCATTTCCTCTAGTTACATTGCCGGGCATGTGGCATCTGTTGGAATTTTACAGCAATTTCAAAGTTTGGCTTTGTAGCATTTTAAGCACAGGGAGTGTGCAAGCCTTGTTTATGTGTGTGTGTTTGCAACCCAAACCCTCATGGTCCATAAATTTTAATATTCCTTGTGAGTGCTATACCCAAGCAAAACACAAAGTGCCTCACAAGTCCCTGCCCAGAGCGCTAGTTTAGCAGAGTTCTCCACCAAGATGCATTACACACCAGGCCTGCGCTCACAGTTCACCCTCTTCCTGCCACTGCTTTCCACATGCATCTTGCATGACTCGCTGGTGATTTCCAAACAAGCCCAATAACAGCCCTACAACACACGGCTCCTACGGGGGACTACGACGCGCTTCGCCATGTGACTGTGATATTATTCAACTGGGAGGGGGGTACGACTGCTGCTTTTTTTTTCTCTCCACAGCTCTTGCAAAACAGAGCAGGAGTACGGAAAGGGGAGGGTGGTCCTGTGTTGCGCCCCAGGCTCCTTTTTTGTGTTTACCAGTCCCTGCGTGGGACTGATGCTATTTTCAATTCCAATGCTCAGCCATGGCTAACTGGCCCTAGCCCCTTCATGCCATTTGCCTTAATAATGTGGGCCGGACTCTCTGCGGGGAAAGTAGCCGCCATCCTGAGAGTGGCTAAATGACACAGTGGAGTTCATTGATGGAAAGGATTACACGCTTGCACGCAGGGCAGCAAGGCAACGGCTTCTCTGAAGGGCACTACAAAGAGAGGCGATGTAAAAATCTTCACAGGGGGAGAATGCACTGGCTTACTGTATGTCAAAGGGCGAGCGCTGGCATAATTTGTGGCGTCACACTGTTTATCTTGCACAAGTCGGGAGCCTACGGAGGCCGAGAAAATGTGCCATCAACCTAAAAGATCTTAGAATAAAAAATTTAAAATAAACATAATTAAAAAGTTGCTACATATTTAAACACATGAACCAGAAGCTCATACTTGCACTGTATATTCTTTTACATTTCCTGTAGACGGCTCTGTATGGCGTTACAGCCCATGTTATTGTAGAGCATTTGACTGTTGCAAAATTGCTTCCTCCGCTGTCCCCTAATCAGGAGAAAACAATGTGACTTACCAAGTGGAAAAATGACCCGTGCACCAAAGATCTGAAGGCACATCAAAATGACAACTCAGAGAAGGAAGCATAAGCTGTCTTATTATAGTCCTGAACGATACATGAATAGATGTAGCACTCTGTTTTACCTCTGCCCTCAATTAATTCGTATGAATCCAGCCACCATGTATTAAAATGGCCAGATGCTAGGATGGATTCTGTTGGGAGCAATGACATGCAACAAAGTGATATGAATCATCCCCCCACACTGTGCAGCAGCACACTCTCAGAGGGGCCGGTGACACAATTTATGGAAAAAGCAAAAACAAGACACAGGCGCTCAAGAATGGATGGACTGTCAAAATAGTTTTTTTTTTGGAAAACCATAATTTCCACTGCAGGATCAATACAAATTCTGGTGTTTAATAGATTATAATCTCAGATCAGAAATGCAAATGGCAGGCTCCGTGCTACGAGTCAGGCCACGTTGAATATTCAAACAAAGATAATTATCTGTGGATTAGCCCCGTTATGGCTTTGAGGTCTCCACTTGCCAGCCAGACATGTAAGAGTTGTCACATTGCTTTAATTTAGTGATCGACTGTTTTTTATAAAAACCTGAGGTCTATTTGCAACTTTACGCTCCATATTCTGCAGCCTCGGAGGGAGCAGGAGAAGTTGGGTCCATCATATGACAACATGCCATGCATCAAATGGGTGCGAACAACTTTTCACACTCCATCCTATAGATTCAGTCCCCTTGAGAGGTGATATCTATAAGAGCGGCTAAATGCAAGGGCGGTGTGAAAGCAGGACCCAAGGCCATTCTTGGGAGCCGAATGATCGAGCGTGCCGTGATGTTTGTCCTCGCAGTGACTATCTCCTTCCGATGTGGGCTACTAAACATTCCCTATTTCTCATTCCGCACCAGTCCATGGCAGTTTCCCCCATACTTACTACATTCATTATCAGCTCTGCGCAATAAAAAGCTGTGGCATTTCAAAGATCACCTGTACTTCAGTACAGCTGTAGAACTCCCTCTTTTTTTCTTTTAAAATGATTCCTGTATCTACAAATCTCTACCACTTGCATACATAAATATCCAGCCTCCAGCAAAAAAAACTGTGTTTTGCAGAAGAAGAAGAAAAGAATCAAAGGCCATTCAAGAAAGGAAATCATAACATTATATCTATATTTAGCTTCTGTTGTCTTAATTGGCATGAAGAGTACAATCAGATAAGCCTTCTGACTGTGACTCACATGCTGCTTCAGGAGACAGAGAAATATCATTTACCAGTGTGTATATCCCCTGCCAAGATTTTTTTCTTCTTCTTCTTTTGGCAGGTTTGTATTCATTAGTCAACTTGTGAAGTCTCTGTCTGACCAGCGGCGCCTGTACCTGTGCGTTTGTTGTTAAGGCGGAGAGGTGGCTCGACTTTTCCCATTGTTGGGTGCTTTATCTCTGCCGCAGCCACCTACCTCGCAGCTCCATGCCACTTCCATGTCGCCCCTATATTGCTGTCTATGCGGTGCCGGTCCATCTGGGCTCTGTGAGGTCACTGCACACGCCACCTGCTCCGATCGGGGTTTGGCTTCTGGGTGGCATCTCTGGGCACGCGTGGAGAGGCAGATGTATAGATTTAGTGGTACAAATGCCCTCAGATAGCCCATAAACATAACACACACACACTCGCATAATGTCTTACTGCACACGCTGGGCACACACTGGTTCGCTTGCACATAATTTGTACAATTTACATTTCCAGGCCCAGAACTCCTTTTTTATGGGTTTCTGTGCAATTTTGTGTTTAATGAGACTTACTGTATGTGGTTCACTAATTTGGGGAGACAATTGCTCCTTGCATGCTCAGGTGGACTTAATAGGCTTACAAGACTAAAAATTGGATTGGGGTTAGCATATTCCGTAGAGTGAGTTTCTTATTACAGAAATGTATTGGCAGAAGTTAACTCAGTTCTATCCTGAAAAATAAATACCTGGAAAATAGCATGCAGTTTTGTAATTGCAAAAATCATTAAAAAGCAAAGAAAATTCCAATAAGTGGCATACAGAGTGTTAATCAAAGGGAGAAAACACCATTTAGCAGTGAAAGAGAATTCCTCGTGCTGCCTGTCAGTGTCCCCAACAGAAAAAGCAGCCTGTTTGAAATGTCCACAAAGCTTTTGTTTTTATTTCACTGAGGTCGTGTTGCCTATACACGTCCTGTTGACACTATATACACGGTTGATACTGCCACCTGTCCCTTTTTTTATCGCCTCTGAATGCACAAAGAAATACTTTACAGAAGGCTGAATTACCTTCTTTGATATTCTAGACGCCGGGGAGGCATTTAAGGTTACAGTCATGATTGGAGGCAAAGCAGGAAAAGACACTTGTACCTTAAAAAAAATGACATTTTTAAATTCTGACCTGCGCAGAGGGGAAAAAAATGCAAACGTGATAGATTGTGCTGATAGTGAGTCTGATTTCACTCATGCTTTCTACATTATTTATGCGTAAAAGAATGCAGCTGTTTTTGCGCATTCTTGCAGAGGATGAGGTGTAAAGTCTGAACTGTCAGTATTTGGGGTTTCTAGAAAACCGAGTTGTGCCGAATACATGGAGGAGGGATGATCCTTTTTTTCTAGATTCAATGGTTAAAAAGTACAAATTTACACTAATTTAAAGAAGGAGTTGTGGAACAAAGCTGAAATCATGAGCGTAAAAGTCAAATCGAGGTCTTTTTAAGGAATTTTCCTGGCGAATATTTTACTTTTAATAGATTTTTTTAAAGAATCTACGAGCAAAATGTGTTTATCTTCCAACATACTTGATGTATATGTGGGTAGATCGCGATATGGTTTTGAGATGGACATTTTTTGCAGTGCACGGAGAGGATTTTACTATGTGCGCAGCCAGACCCCGCCTGCTCACTGCGCGTCACTGGCGAGTAGTGTGGACGCGGAGTCACTCCCCTGCCTACTTTTAATAGCTTTGTCATGTGATGGAAAGCAGTTGTAAGACAGGTGCCCTCGGTTCATTCTCGGCGAGGGGCAGCAGTTGCCTGTGTGAGAGCGAGTGGGAAGCGTGTGTGGATTTCTTTTTTACTTGATTTCTTTCTTTTTTTCTTTTTTTTTTCCTTTTTTTTTGGTAATTTTTTCGGACCGTCATTCAGTTGGCTGGATGGCGTGGGACAGGTGTAACCAGGACTCGGTGTGGAGAGAATTAGAGGTGAGCGCATCTTAAAAAAAAAAAAAATCTTTCCTGTTTCTAGCCCTCTGGACCTTCTTCTGTTTTTGCACCCCTTTGGAACGATGGACAACACTGACGACCCGAGATTTCCACATAAGTCCACCTCCTCCTCCTCCTCTTCTGCCGGGCATGCCGGTGTACTAGTGCGCGTCTGGACACAGTTGAGGATGCGAGGGGATGTACAAACACGGGGATGTATGACGAGCAGGAGGGAATGTGCGGAATCTCCCTTTTCCACCTCAGTTTAAAGATGTAGTTGCTGTAATGCGTGCACGGGGCTCAGGACCATTGCTTTCCTCCGTAGGATCTCTGATCAGTCGGAGCGAGTGCTTGCAAGCAGCCGGATATCTTTCCAACCGCGGACTGTACGCGCTCCCGGTGCCGAGAAGGTTTTTCATGCCGAAATGACTGAAATGTCTCAAAGTCAGGTATTTTCGCTGACGCATGAAATCAACTGATAAATCCCTTTCTTTGATGTGCTGTGTCGGAGGGTGGATAGCGCATGCTATTTTCCAAGAGCAAAGGTTGTCCACACTGAGGCACCGCTATCTGGCGTTGCGCAGGAGCATCATAATATTAACGGTTACCGGTTGTGTGTGCCAAACATCCCGGCCGGAGGAGCGCTGCCCCGGCTGGAGAGCAAACATCCAGCCGGAGTCGGTGATTTCATGCTTGTGCGCAATTCGTTTTACTTTCTGAGCGTTTTTTCAGTCTCCTCAACCAGTAATTAGCTCCCATTCGCTCAAGTCGTGTTTAATCTTACCTGGTTACAGTGCATGCAGATAACACGCACATCAAAAGGATACTTATTCGTCCATCCAGCTTGTTATGGACGCTCAGGTCTACCTGCCTGTACAGAGGTACTGCATTCATGAGCTCTGAGATGTCTCCGAGAGCTTTTCTCAGTATGATATGACTGCAGTCTGCTTGCTACATTTGTGATTGTGTGAGCTGCGTTAAATGTCATTTATTAAAAGTAAGGACCTGTGCTTTCTGACCGATTCCGGGCTTGTTTTTCATTCAGACGCCCTCCTTTGCACTTTATTCCAAGTAGGACTTTACCATTTGGACTGCGTTTCCAGACTCAATCCAACAAATATACGCGTTTTCTAGAAGCCCCCACTCCGGTCGATTCTATGGAAATGCATGCATGTTTAAAACCGTGCTCTTTAAATAACACAACTGTCATTCACGAGCGCAGTCCTTCCCCTAATAATCTCCCTAGCAGGTGCTTTTATGCGCGGTGCGTGCGTAAATCACTGGAGCGCTGTGGTGCACTCTGATTGTCTGTCTGGCGGCGCTATTTCATTAGTTCACCAAGAAGTCCATAAGATAATTGAGCATAGGACGTCCAGCCTGTGAACATCCTGACAGCTTTGTTACCGTTCTTTCATGCCGTGCCTTGTCTGACTGGATCATCTCAGGGGGAAGCCTAAGACGCAGTGAGTCTGTCCCCTTCGCTGCTGCCGTTGCAACAGAACGGATTTGTCTCATCACAGTCTAAGTCATCGTGTATTCGTGTTTGGTGCGATTCCGAGGACAGATGAACTGTGACACCGGTGTCTGGGCGGTTTTTCCTACTTGGCACAGCATCCTTCTCTCAGATTTGCCCTGAGCCGAACCCGACTCTCACCCCTCCTCAGTCTGCGGGCCAAGTACCTCCCAGCTTTGCCTCAGGATATCTATCTTATATCTTTCTTAAGGCCACCCTGTGGCGTTCATACATCGGCTGACGTGTTGTCAACTAAATTAGGAGTATGTTGCCTATTAGACAGCAGCCATAAAGCCGTCTTCTCAGGCTTGGATTTGCATGTGCACAGTCACAGACAGTAAACACGCCTCGAGTCTGGGGTGTTTTTGCCTTTTAATGACCACTGACTACAGAGCTCAAAGTTTGCCCACCTTGCAAGGAGCACACGGTCTGCCTGACTTTTGCTCATTTCAGCTGTTGGTGTCTTACCTTTGGGGTTGCATACTGGAAATGAATATATTATCCCTAATGTCAAGTACCTTGCAACATCAAGAAAAAGGTTTGCACATAATAGTAAAATATCTACAAAAAACAGCTGTAGGCTTTTCCTAATCCGTCAAGGCACCTTTTCAGTACCAGTCAATTAACAATCTTGCAGGGAGAACAGAGCTGATGATTTGTGTGTGGAGGAAGCAAGAACATCTGCTACATACAGTACACATTGGCTAGATTACATAAAAGTGGCTGGTGAATAACAAAATGTCAACAGGCAGCATTTAGCAGCAGGGGAGGCCAGCACCAGTCGCAGTGTACACAGTGTACTGGAGGTGGAACAGAATCTAAGTGGAAACAGGTTGCAGGTTTGCATGTTGTTGCGCAAAATGAGCCTGACCTGCAACCAGTCACACAGCTGCTCTGTTAATAGTCAATAGAGTCAGAAAAGTAATACATTAATTATAGGTAAGTGTGTCACATGAGAGTGTTCATTGAGATGAGAAGCGTCGGCTCAAGTGACTGTTTGTATGTTACACAAATGTGCGAATTTCCTTTGTTCCGGATTCAGCTGCAGGTTTAAGAAGACTTTTGACTCCTGTCCAGATTTCCAGGCCCCCATTGTTTTCAAGCTTGGCTCAAATACTTCACTGTCTGATTTGCATATGAAAGAGATGTGATTTCTGTCTGACCATCCTTGTTGTTTTCTTTCCCCCACAGTGTGCTGCCTTGGTTGGTGAAGACCAGCCCCTCTGCCCAGACCTCCCTGAACTTGACCTCTCAGAGCTGGATGTCAGTGACTTAGATGCAGACAGCTTCCTGGGTGGCCTCAAATGGTACAGTGACCAATCAGAGATCATTTCCACTCAGTATGGGAATGAAGCATCCAATCTTTTTGAGGTAAGTGCAGTAATTATTCAAATGAATCACCCTCATCAACATTTTTTTTTCTGCTTTTATGCATTATGACGCTATAGAACATCATGCTTCATTATATACTCCCCAAGGGGTCAGGAGTGAGCTGGAATAATAACACAGCACCCTATCGCATTCTTGAATGCGAGCCAAACAAAATGTACAACTGTTACCGGTTTACAAACATGCTTTTACGTTGCTCCGAAGTACAAAAGAGGAGATAACGTGAAGCGCGATAAGCCTAGGAGGACCTTTGTCCCCTCGTTTGGATTGTGGCCGCGACGGTAGGCCGCCTTATCAAAACTTTGAGCATTTATTTCAGGCCAGAGTCGGTAAACGCGGCACACATCTGACAGAACGCGTCTGTAGTAAACTTTTGACATGACAGCTGTATTGCAAAATCTTAAAGGTTGGAGTGTAAAACTTTAATCTTTGCCCCCCCTCCCCCCTACCCTCTCGCTCCACCCTCCTGTCCCTCTCTTTCCATCTGACTCTCTCTTTCTGTTCTCACCCGGTGACAAACGAAGTCCACAGAGGGTGATGATCTGGCCGGGGCCATAAAGCCATCGGTCTTGGGGCTGAGTTCCAGTCCCCAGTTCATTATAAGCCTTTATCAGTGCCAGAGATAGACAAGAAAGACTGAGATTGGATGCTTTAGCCTCGCCTCAGGAGGAAAAACCCTGTCTGAGAAGGCAGTGCATGTGTGTGCCCGTGGCCCTGTCATGTAGTCACATTTCCAGGGTCTCTGTTGTGTGTCTTGTGTATCTGTGTGTGTGCGTGCGTCCTCAGTGGCAACAGTTGATAACAGACTAAATTCTTTCCACGTTTGACCTCCTCCCTACCACCACCACCTTTTCAGTCTCTTTATATCACCACACATTCTACCTCTGTGGACCACCCCAACACACACACATAAGAAGGGGGGCCTTAAGTACTAGCTGGTGTGACCGTGGCTCCTCTGTCGTCTGAGAGTGATATGGCTTGCAGCCGCCGAGTGGCTCTGGGGATGGATAAAAATACCAATGAGAGCGCATGCACGTGCTCGTGTGTGCATGTGTGTCATTTTAAAACACAATGGAACTTAGCGCCCACTGAGGACCCTGATGAGGGAACCGGCTCTGAGCAAGAAGCTGTGACTTCCAATGTGGGATAGAGCTTGTGTTTGTGTGCCTGCATGTGCACATGCTCCTGCACACCACAGCACGTGTTTGCCTCCACACAAATACTGTACATTGCATTAAGCGGGTGATGTTTTCACACACTCGACAAGCCAGCAGCTATTGTATTATGCTGAGGATATGGAAAGGCTTCTAATTAAGCAGTGAAAACTAGAGGTTTCAAAGCGAGTAATACATTTCCCTGACCAAGGTTTTTTTTCCATCTTTGGAAAGTTTCTAGTCACCATATGAAGTTCTCAGTTCATCATACGGCAGGACCCAGCTAATCCTACTTAATCTGACAGAGGAAAGTTTGCTGCTCGGCAAGGATCAGAAGGCTGGGGCTGCAGCTGTACTTCCTGCACCCCCCTGATTGGCCTCCACACAGAACAGAGAAGCATCCAATCAAAAGTTGAAGATTAGAGAACGTGTTAATAACTGGCCAGATTTAAAGCCTGTGAGTGTATTCTGTTTCCTTTTTTTGACATTTTCCCCTTCCTCTTTTTCCACATGCATCCACTTAACAAACCAGTGTGTGAGTTCAAAGAAAAATCAGGTAGCAGATTATGAAGGCTGTCCTGAGCAGCACATGGAACAGCTGGGTGCAGCTGTCATGCTGACGCCACTCTTTTAAATGTCCCCATCATACGATTTGCTGCCACGAAGTTTGAACCTGCGTTCATTAGTTAAGCAAGTCAACTGTTGAAATGATTTGCAGCTTTGATAGAAAGACAAACACCTACAGCTTCATCTTGTACTGGGACCTTTATTCAGGTTGCACTTCCATGTGACACAGTAGCAAATGAGTAAGCCATGTTTGACTTGGTTATACAGTACAGTTGAAATATTGCCGTCACTCCACAGAAAGTCTTATTTGATCATGTAGTGGACAATGGAAACTGTTTACACCTTGTGTAAGCAGTTTAAGTGTGTGTGTATGAGTGTTTATCATTCTGTTTCTAAGTGTGTGTTCTGTTCTGTAACCAGCATACAGTCTTAAGATCACAAGCTGTCCGCTGGCTGGCCTTTTGCTCCATTCCCTGCCACTGTCCCAACTGTCCCTGACACAAAATGTCTAGAATGATACACCACACCCCCCTCTTGTAACACACACACACACATGCACACATAACAGCTATCGCTCCCGGCACAGCGTGTTTGACACCTCTTCAAAACGGGCCGACCGTGAAAGTCCACAGTCTATTTTGGGCTGCAGTTGTTAAGGGGTAGTTACTCCAATAAGTTCCCAATGTACTGCCAAAGATAACAGCATAAAAGTGTGACCCAATATCATTTCAACCACAGGTCTCCGCTCAGATTTCATGTCAAGCTTCAACCATTGTTGTATATGCATCTCATTGGTCTTTGGCTTGTTCGGATTGCGATGTGGACGTCCCGGCGGCGGACACACTGGGATGCGACCTGGTCACACAACACGTATGCAGATGAAGGCATTTACAGCTGTTGAAGCCTGTGAGTCGGTCATTATGAAAGGAAATTGGCAGCGGGTTGTCCTTTTTGACATGTTTTTGCTGCTTTAGCTGTCCTGTTGTGAGATACGCCGATGATAGATGGACAGGCGGGACAAGGAGACAAGGGCAGATAGAGAAAAGTGAAACAAAGGCAGGTGCAGAGACAGAAAAGGCCAGCAAATGACAAGACAGACAGACAGACGGAGGCATGGAGACAGATGGGTAGTGAAATAGATAAACATATAGACCAGGAGAAGCTTGGACTTGTGCCAGCATGAGCCAAAGCCCATGGATTGGAAGTAAAAGGTTGTGGGCTTAGTAGGTAGTAAAATAAGATGCCAAGGCTTAAAGCATTACTCTGATATGGTATAGGACATACTGTGAGTGTGTGCACGTGAGCGCACATATGTGGTCTCAGGCACACCCTCATGCATTTCACTTATGAAAACTCTTTTATCGCTCCAACAGGATGCAGTTTGCGATGGCATCAGTCTTCAAAAGGCATTATGGCGCTTTGTCTTGCTTGTTTGTGCCTTATTGGACAGATGCTCAGGCGCTTATTCTTAAGTAAAGGCAGATTAGATTGATTGGGTCATCTTTAGCAGGCTTTGATAAAACATGCTGTGATGAAACGTTTCCCTCAAAGCCTTTCGCTGCAAATACGTCTAAGCGTAGATTAGCTCAAACACTTGTTGGCGATATGGCTGCTGCGAGCTGAAACAGGAGTGAGCACAAAGTCACAGACCCTCTGAGAGGAATTGTCGTGCCCACACACACAAAAACACACACGCATACAGACAGCAGAGACCCTTATTGTCCCTGTTCCTACTCCCTGCTGAATGCCGGTTGCGTTTATTTTGCAAATTTATGCTGACATTTGAGAGTACACCACCCGCACCAGTTCACTGCTCCAGCAAAGGGTGTATGAATTATCATATTCCACTGTATAATATGATTTTCTCAAGTGAGTCTTATTAGAATACACCATACTTCCCTTATCTCGAGTTCCCTTCAGTTTTACTGTGCTGATACATTGTTTGCACTGTCTGATAGAAGAAATCCTCCATCACTGTCGAGCTGAAGGCAAAACCGCGCTTCCAGACCCGCGGCTATGCTGTTTCAAGATACACAAATGAGAGGGAGCGCAGACAAATAGGCGCAGATGTATAGTAGAGAGATGCAGACATGGGCTGTCCAAGCCCTGTGTCATCTTGGAGCGTCTGTCAGATCCACTCCACAACAAGAGCTCTCAACCCCGCTGCCCCGCAACACTGTGGGCTCCCTTCCTCCTTCTCCCTTCTTTCCTCTCTGTTTTTTCGCTCCCAAGGCAAAGCATTTGTTCCTGGCTGATGGGAAGTCTGAGCAGCAGTGGCTAAACAAATATATTCTGGCCTCCAACAGTCGCTTCTGGAAAGAAAGGCTGGAAGGAA
>OMNN01000132.1:0-31314 GCA_900302755.1 Chromis chromis | reverse complement strand
TACTTTCCAAAACTGTGAGAAAAAAAAGTGCACACAGCACTGAGTTCACCAGGTTTTCTGTAGCTGTTTTAGCAGGTGTGATACTGAAGCAACATTCATTTTACAACACTGATGATGCCATCAGTTATATAAAGTTCAAATGTTTACTTTTAGAGTTTTAGACTGTATTTTGATAGATTTCAAATCAGTCCACCACCTGGAATGAAGTTACATCTGTTCTTATACAGTCTCTCTGTCCTCCAGATGGTTATGTTATGTATAATTATGGTGCAGTAAAGCACAGGATGTTTACCATCTTATCTTGATCCGACCCTCTATAGGTTCCAAGCCCTATCTTCACCCTTATGGCTTTCACCCTCTTTGTCACCCTTTACAAAAGATCACAATAACCATGACAATAATAACCATGACAATCTCATCTACAAGCGCAGAGACTTCAGCAGGAGCCGAATGAGAGACAATCAGTGAGGGACAAACAGTGGGCTGCAGAGTGGGGGAGGCTGGGAGTGTGAGAAAGTAAATAGTAAAAATGGGACAATACGCTTCGCTACATACAAGCAATAGAGGCAGACAGACAAACAGTTGGACAGACGGGCAGATTTACATGCAGACAGACGGTGTTGAGTGGGGAAATGTAACGGCTTCATCCCAGTGCACTGCTCACTCTCTTCCTGTAAAGGCTCCCATAGCTGAGCAGTCCCCCGGGTCTCAGCCTGACAGACTCTACACTCACTACACGTCTGTAGCCGGAAACCGCCTGCTGCACGCTCAGCCTCCTCAAGCAGCCCGAGACATGAAGGCCGAGATGGAGGTCAGAGAAAAAAGGGACAGAGAAGAGAAAATCAATTTCTGGAACAATTGCAAGTCAGCAGAAAAGCAAGATGAAAAGGCTGTTTAAGCACTTTGCAGGAATTTCCATATCCGCTGTTCAGTGTTCCCCCTGAAATGCACAGAAACCCTTCCATCAGATGGGTTCAAACACATCCAGATATTGGGTTTAGTGAGGTAAAAACACGAGACATTATCCAGAGTTTGGTGCGCCTGCGCAATTTACGTTGTTTGAAGTTCAGGAAATTATTGCAAGTGAAGCAGTACTTGTGACATGTTGAACATACACAGGAACCTTATTTTCACCTTTCTGCTGGCTGTGCAAATGGCTGTGATGGCACTTAAAATATTTATGATTTGCACCTGGTGCTGTGTCTGCAGATTCATGTTGTTGTGTTTGAACGCCTGCGTGTGGCTGTGAGTGTGTGTTAGAGAGAGGGACTAAGTGTGTTTGTTGTGAGTTTTATGTTAATTTGAACAGAAATGCTGAGGTTTTCTGAAGCAGATAATCACTTCCCTGATCTCTGACAAAGAGATTCTTCCATTGACATGCCATGAGAGTGCTCCAGGATTTGTGACTTGATTGCACTGACAAAAAGATTCTTGGGTTTTTGTTTTCTGTGTCCAGCAATGAGACTTTAGATTTAGCTCTTTTAGAATTTAATCTTTCTAGACCAGAGAACATTGTGTGTTAAATCAGTGGTTCCTGAGATAAAGCTTAGGGGTCAAAAGATTGTTAAAGGCATCAGAAAGAAATAATTGCATGCTGTATATTTCTGTCAGGCTATATTCTGCGTAGTTTTTGGCCTTTTTTCTCTATTTTGCAGAGACTTGGGTTTAAAAATGCTTCTACCACATTTAGGTCCTAACCTGTGGGGACACATAGCAAGCAGTTATTGACTCATTAAAGAGGGCGCAAATAAAAACAGGTTGGGAGTCCCTGAGTTAAACAATGGATGCAAGTGGGCCTATTTCTGCTTGCTCCATGTGAATGTAATAATAGTTTCAAGCAGCATAAATGAGCAAGAAACTATGGAGTGATCCCAGAAAGCATCCTTAGCTAAAATCATATACTACAACCTGAAATTGATTGACTTTAACTCATGTGATGACAGAAACATGCTCAGCTGGTGGGCTGTAATGACTTGAGTAATAGATTTCCACATTACTATTATATTATATAGAACAAAATCAGACTGAAAACTGGTTTACAATCCAGTATGCATGTCATTTTACAGCATCGTTTATATAATGCAAAAAGATAGACAGAGATTAATTCCAGATGCAGACGTTATAACAGCCATTTTGTCAAATCCTGATCTTTATAATTAGTTGCAAACACAGTTTTAACACAGTAGGAGTCTGTTTTCTATCCTCCAGAATCTCAGCATTCCCATTCAAGCCTCACATTGTCTTGTTTCTCCTCTTCACACACACACATTCAATCTGATTCCATTCACAGTCGTTGAAAAAACACACTCAAATGAAGTCAAATACTCATTGTGAACATGATTCTTCAGGTCCAGCATGTGTGTTCTTCACGGCCGGGACGTTGCCTCCTCATGCATACGTGCACACTGAGTTTTTGAACACTGCAGTCCACCGGCGAGCGGGTGATGTCATCCTGTCTGCTGCAGCACCAGCAGAGGAGGCAAGCGAAGGGGGAGAGAGAAACATGTAAGATGCAGGCGTTAGAGGAGGGAAAGAAAGCAACAGGAAGGAAAAAACTGAGAGAACGACAAGCAGAGGGGAGTTCAGGGAAAGAGGATTTTCTGTGATGAGATAGGGGAGTAATTTCACTCTAATTATGAGTTTCATTATGAGGAGCTTTGCACTGTCTTAGCCTGAGGACAGTTGTATGCATGTTGCACAACAGTGTGTGCTGATATTGCTAATGTTAGCCGCGGAGCTTCTGAGCAGGTTATTGTGTGTTTCTTGCTCTGCTCCAAACAGTATGATTAATGTGCTTGCTCATTTCTGCTCAGCCCAGGAGCGCCGAGCCTGTCCACCTCTCTTTGGGAATAATCAGAGACGGACTCATTCATCTAGATCACACAGCACAATGTAGCAGGGGAATTACCACATAACATTTTCGTACTGCTGCATGTATGAGCACTGTATGTGTTTATGTGTGAGGTAGGGGATGGGTGCGGTCGCCCTGAATCTCTTATCTCACCGAACCACTCACTCACTTCTTGACGCAACCAGATAATCACAGAAACATGCAGACGCACACATGAAAATGCTGACTGACCACTGGGAAAGAAGAGGGGGACAGTTTGCAGCAACCAGCTGAGGGGTTTTAGAATGAGTTTCAGTTGTCTTGTAAACTTCAGCAGGCTTTGAGTGCAGGGGGGTTGGAGTGTAGAGAGGCCTCAGCCGGGGTCACTGTGGTGTTGCCATGCTACCATTTGCTGTGAGACCATGTATATTGTGTGAGGTTGTGTGTCTTTGCATCAGCTGTATTTGCCCCAGCTTGATGAAAGGATTTTTCCGTGTGTCACCATGGCAGTCCGTAACAGTCTACACTCGTTCAGCTTGCATCTTCTGATATTTATATTTAGTTATTGCACACACAGCACATGCAAGTTTAACAGAATGAAATGAGAGCAATTATTTAATTTGACTGGAAACTTGTTTTTGTGTAAAACCTTACTGATAAATGTGGCTTTCAATTGGAATATTGCATTCTTTATTTCTGTGTAGAAAAACTGTATATAAAAAAAGATTTATGTGACAAAGCAGTGCAGGTTAAAGGCGCCATATCCCAGTATGGTGATCATAACTCTTGTAACAGGTGCTTTTATGTGTTCATTGGGGTCAGTTTGTTGTTATGCTGCTGTGTAGAAGGAGGAGGTTTGTGGGTTGTCATGATCTGCTGTAAAGTGAAAGTGAATGAGAGTCTGAAAATATATCAGTAGGAACATGGTTTAGCCAGAAAGCTTGGAAATTCTGAACACTGAAACCCATCAACTAGACACAGAATAAACCAATCAAGAAACAGCAGCTTAGAAACTTTCAATATTAGGATTTCTGTTTTTGTAGCTTTTTTGATTTTTACTTTACCATACTGTAATAGTAAAAATAATATCTCAAAGTGTATTCATTATTATTTTTGCTTTGCCTTTTTGTTGTTTTGTTGACATTTTGTTTGTGGGAATATCTGATCAGTCTTTAGCCTGTCAGCATGTGTGTGAGTGACTCAGAGGCTTTGTACTGCAGAGTAATGTGCCACTCAGTTGTTTGTGACCAAAAAGATAAAAACAAACAAAAAAATGACAAACACTCAGAATTAAGTGGCTCCGCCTGCGTAAGTGTCCTCAAAAACCCAGGATTTGTCACTTTTACACGCAGGACGCTGTGTACTGTATGAGGTTCATCTGATAAGTGGAAACTTTGCCACTGAATAAATTTCATCTCTATGCCAGATATAGGGACTGTCAGATGTTGTTTTGCTGCCACAGTCAGCTGGAAGCAACTTTTCCTTTTAAAATTTTCTGTTTCCCTGCCTTTGCTGTTCTGCTTTTTTTTTTTAAGTGACCTCTGTCTTTGCACAGCACTGTGCCATTGGTGTCATGCTGAGGGTGTGTTGTGTCATTTGTTGCTATGCCTCTACTCCAGGCATGTGGATCCTTTCTCTCTTTTTACCCAGACCCTCTCCCTCTCTGTCAGAAGAGGACCAACAACCCTTTCACAACAATAGTCAACACAGCTCAAAGCGGTGTGTCATGAAGTTGGGGAAAGCTGCTTCTGTGTTGTGTGTCTCTTACACGCAGCAGCGTTTGGTGTTTCTCATTTGGAACAGAAAAACGAGGGGTTTGCGCCGCGAATGAATTTATTATCTGCATTTGTGTGATACAATAAGTGATTGTGGGGCTGTTTGTTTTCCTGACCAGCATGTTGCGAGATGTCTGGTTAGATGAAAAAAAGGGGGGGTGATGCGGGGCAGGGATGGGCTCGACGAGAGAGGAGATTATGTAAATGGATTGAAAAGGTGCAGGGTTTGCCGCAGTCGAGTTTCTCCCCGTGGCTCTCCCTCCGCCGCTCCTGCTCCTGCTTCTTCTCCTCACTCTGCCCCCCGTGCCGCATGAGTGATCCTGTTTCAGCAGCACCCATGGCTGCCTGGGAGAGGCATGGAGCCCACAGACACAAACACAACACAGACAAAAACACTAGACGTGCCATGTGCTGGCCCGTGAGCCAGGATTCACCAAAGCATCACCCTCTCTCTCTCTCTCTCTCTCTCTCTCTCTCTCCTTTCTCCATTTACCTTTGTCTCTCCCAGACTCTTTCATTTACATGCACATAAACCAGACAAAGAGCCAAAAATATGCTGGCCACAATATATGCATCACAGACTGCTGGGATTATGAAACTAATCCAACTAGCTGACAGATGTATGGACCATTTTTTGAGATTTTGTGGAGCTGAGACACCAGTTTACACTCGGAGGGTAGAACACCCACAAATTTCAAGGTGCAGAAGCAGATTTTGAAACTGCTCTGTCCAAAATCCCAAGGGAGGAGGGAAATGAGAGGAAAACTGATGGACAACCACCATCTTGCTAACGTTCTTAGCCCTTAAAATGCCTTTTTTCCCAATAATAATAACCAAAACTCTGTCTCCCTCTCCATTTTCCCTCTCTATTCCTCTACTTTATGTGCCTCTCACTTTCTCTTATACCCCTTATCCCGCCCTCTTTTTCCCCATCTCTGTTTCACTTTGCAGGCAGATGCTGGCAACAGTTTTCTTCGAGCAGCCCGTTCTGGCAACCTGGACAAGGCCTTGGAACATATCAAAAATGGCATTGATATAAATACAGCCAATCAGGTGAGAGAGAGCACATTCCCCAGATTGAATTGCCTGACTGGCAAGCTCATCTATCAGCCGGGGTTTTTTATTTATACTGTACTTGCTATTCTTGGCTTTTTATCTACGTTAGGTAATTTTGCTTATCCGCAAAACTGATCCTCAAATGTATTGCATTATAGTGCACAGCGAGAACAGAACTATTTGAGTATTTATGAGTCTCCCTATCTGCTTTCTAACTGATTAAATTAAATTTCAGAAGGTGGGTGGACGTCTTGCTTTTCATTCAAAGGAGAACAGCAATGCGTGAATTGGAAACGCAGCACAATTTAGCTAATGCTACTTACAAACAGTGAAATGATTAGTCATTTTTCAGCATTTATGTTTATCATACAGGAAAAATATGAATTTTACAACAGATACATGGTTTCAAAGTCATCATTTTTGCATTATCTTCTGCTCAACATTTGTCCATGTGTACGATCATTTGTTATACTTTTATTTCCTTATGTGTCTTGAGTGTCCTGTGTGCATGATGTATCTGAGTAAGACCACTGTGCTGTTATGTGCCTATTTGTCTGCCAGTGTACTCAGTCATGCACTACACTGTACGTGCATGCTCCGTTAATCAGTGACTAAAGGTGACAGGTAGAGCTTACAGGGTCTCCAGAGAAGGTAATAAATGGGGCAGAGGCTTTCCTTCGCCCCGTCTCCTCCATCCTACCTCCTTTACCCTGACAGTTGTTCCTCGAGTGTCCAGGAAGAGGCAGTGTTAGTGGGCTACGACTGCTGCCCCTCAGGCTACTGAAACTTGGCCAAAAACCTGTATGTGTGCGCGAGAGATTCCTCTGCCTCATTAATCTAACTTAGTCATGGTTTCTCTTCCATTCACTTTATGCTGTCCTCAACACTTTGTAATTACTGCTGGTAATGCTTCTGTCAGGGTTTCTATGAAGCCTATTCACAGGCCCCATAGCAGACCCCACATAGCGACACATTTGTTTGTGTACAGTGACACTGTACAGTGGCTATTATTGGCAAACTCCTTGACAATGATGAAGGGAGACACCCCATGGATTTGAAATATAATTACATGCACAAAAACAGTCTGATTCCAGAAATATTTTGACTTGCTATATGATTTTTTTTTCTGAATGAAACTTTTTAATTTAATTGTGTTGTTGATATTCATTATGGAATTGTGTTATTTTTATTGTTTGGTGTTTACTGCATTTGAGTTAAAGTGATAATCTACAGCTCAACACAGACACTGCTTCACACTTTTGCAGTCAGGCCCCAACGGGTGGAATTTCAATATGACTGACTTTTTTGTTTAGAGAAAATTTTGGGCATTTTACTTCATGTTTTGTCAGATTCTGCACATAGTGGCTTTAATATTGCAAATATTTAATTAAAACACCCAATCTAGGCTGCAGCCTTTTCATTAATATTATGAATGTACTTATTCACACTCCTATTACTAACACGGGCCTCTGGTGAATCTCATTAACTAATGACATTATTGACTCATCTAACACGATCATACCATGATGCAGAGTGGTGCATCTTTTGAAAAAGTTGTAGATTGTCACTTAAACTCAGTGGTGAGAGTATTGTTGTTCAAGTTGAGTGACTGTTGTGTCAGTATGGTGGGAGTTTGGCCCGGTGGAGGCGTGACTGTGGCAGTCGTGTCTCTTTTTCCTGGTCTGAGTGGATACCTCTGCCATGGCTCGCTCACCAGCACGCTGCCTCACTCCTGCCCTCCCTTACCGTGTTTTCTTTCCTCTTCTATCCCTCTCAGTCTAACAAACTGCTCCACCACCTTCTCTCTTCCTGTTTGTGGACTGTTTTTCTAACTTACCTTCATTTTTTTTTTTCTTGCTTCTTCCTCCTCCATCGCCTCCCCTCCTCCCTCCCCTCCTCCCTCCCTCACTCTCTCCTATGTCTGCAGTAGAGTGATGGTGTGCTGTGGTCTCCCCACTCAGAGGAATAATATCAGTGGTGTGGGAAAGGTCCAACCTCACATGTCCTGTGCGGCTGAAGGAAGGCTGTGTGAGGTCAGACCTATCCCACACGGCTCGTATTCTTCCCAGCCACGAGACCAGCGGCCTGCCATCTCCCTCCCGTCCTCCTCTTCCTCCTCCTCCTCCTCCTCATCATCATCATTAATTGAATGAAAATTTCTCATCCTGATTTTCATCCCTGTAGACATTGTTTTTGCTAATGACCAGTCTGATTCTGAGAGTACCGCATGCATGGTGTCCAGTGTAAGTATTTGCCTGCAGTGGTTTGTGAGTGCTTCAGTCACTGTGATAACAAACCTACTGTTTCAGTTGGCATGGCCTTGGTGTGTTTGTCTGTATATACTGTGTGTGTGGTTATTTATCTTAAATGAGGGGAAAATTGCTCACAGTGCGTCGAGGACCCTTCAGTATGAGGTCTGCTCTTCTCTCTCACTCAGAATGGGCTCAATGGGCTGCATCTCGCCTCGAAAGAAGGCCACGTCAAAATGGTGCTGGAGCTTCTCCACAATGGAATCGTACTGGAGACCACCACGAAGGTAAAATATAAGTCAACAAAATTATAACTCATGTGTAATAAAACCCCAAAACTCTGAATTCACACGTAAAGAAATAGTTTGACATTTTGATAAATATGGGTATTTGTATTGTTTTGAGACGAAGAAGATGATGTCACTTCTTTGACTCTTGTTGTCACTGTGATGTTGCTAGGTAACCAGGGGGCGACCAGTCACTGCCCCTGGCCAAGAAATAGTCCTTAACTTTAACTAGTTATTTTTACACTTAGGTTTTCATATGAACAAACAAGCTATACTATGTTAATTAGTGAGTGCATTTAGTTAACTCAGCTGGCTGTTTATCCCAGTTTGTAACTAAACTAAGCACACTGGCCACTGGTGAATCTGTAGCTTCAGCTTTATCAAACAAATATAGGAGTGGTATAAATGTCTTATTTGTATTTCCCCAAAATGTTGAATTATTCCGTTACCATTTTCATCATTAAATTTAAGGTTTCTACAGGACTGGGTATGAAATCTTATTTATCGACCAAAATGTAGTGTCAAATCTGTGAGATGTTAAAATTTTGAATCTAATATTTATTCAAATATGTGTTTTCTTTACTTGTGCTCAGATGCTTTCTGGTTTAGGTTGATATTTTTGTGCTGCTACCCATGTTGAAAATGCAATTTGTTTGTCCAAAAAACCACTTGCACTTGGGATTTCACCTATAATACTTACTGCCTGTTATAACTGTGTGCCCATGTATCCGTGTTTAAACAGAAAGGGAACACGGCCCTGCACATTGCAGCCCTGGCAGGGCAGGAGCAGGTGGTCACAGAGCTGGTTAACTACGGGGCCAACGTCAACGCTCAGTCCCAGGTGAGACTCGGAGCTGCTCTCACCACGGTGGTTACAGGACACACTGAGGCTACTCTTCACTACTTACTATGTGAACTTTACTGCAAACCCACTGTAGTAATTATTGCAATTCCATCTGTTAACACATGTCTCTGTTCCAATATTTCTGTGTGTTGCTGTTTCCTCTCTGTGTACATCCCTGTGTGTGCATCTGTGACCGTCTCCTTCTTGCTGTGTTTGTGTCTCCTCCTCTGCTGCTGCTGCCGTTTCTGTGTGCGCCTGTCTGTCGTGTGTCTTTCTGAGACAGAAGGGTTTCACTCCACTCTACATGGCTGCACAAGAAAACCATCTAGAGGTTGTGAAGTTTCTTCTGGAGAACGGAGCCAATCAGAGCATTCCAACTGAGGTACCCAAAGAACCAAGAGAAGTTTTTAGAGTAATCCCCCAAACTCCTCAATCCCATCCTTTGCTGAGCCACGCTCGCTGTGTTTCCATTCTGTTCTGTTCTCATAAGCCTCTCTCCTTAGATGACCCTCGTTTTCTCTCCACGAGTCAACCTCTCTTCTCTAACTCTCTCCGGTGTGCTGCAGGATGGATTTACTCCTCTCGCCGTGGCTCTTCAGCAGGGACATGAAAATGTCGTCGCCCTGCTCATCAACTACGGCACCAAGGGAAAGGTCCGCCTCCCCGCGCTGCACATTGCAGCACGCAACGACGATACTCGCACAGCCGCAGTGCTTTTGCAGAACGACCCCAATCCTGATGTACTCAGCAAGGTGTGTGGAAGTGTCTGTGAATGGTTGCATGTATTGTCGCACAGTACATGCACTGAAGGAATGGGCGTCTGTGTTTGTTGTCTATGTACAGTTTGACTTTCTAAAAATGCAAAGCTAATGAGAGTGCCATTTATTCACGCTGATGCGTCCCCACAGACTGGATTCACACCCCTCCACATTGCTGCACACTATGAAAACTTGAACGTAGCTCAACTGCTGCTCAACAGGGGAGCCAATGTCAACTTCACCCCAAAGGTAGGGAACAGCTAATGATGATAGAAGATTGATCATTTGTCCTTGCTTTCTGTTCTCTCTGTGTTTTTCTAAGCTCATCTGTGTCTCTCTGCAGAACGGCATCACTCCTCTGCACATTGCAGCCAGACGGGGGAACGTGATCATGGTCCGACTCCTACTGGACCGAGGGGCACAGATTGATGCCAAGACCAAGGTGCAGCAGACATCTATCCTGTAGTTTCCAAAGCTCTTTCATTCACCGAGTGTCTTTGTTTCTAATTTGATGCGTCATTAACTAAATCACTCACAATCGTCTCTCCCCAGGATGAGCTTACTCCTCTGCACTGCGCAGCCAGAAACGGTCATGTCAGGATTATAGAGATCCTGCTTGACCACGGAGCCCCCATCCAGGCAAAGACGAAGGTAAACCACATATGACAGCTGAAGGGAATTCTTCTCTCCTCTTAAAAAATGAACTGAACACCGTCTGGTATGGTTATGAGTTCAAATCAGTGAGCTTTTTAGAGCTTTTCTTTTCTGGTTTTAATTAGGTAAATGAAAGTGGAGGTTGGTGATTCATCACAGCCAAACACAACCAGTGATTCCTCTTGCTGCTGCTTTTTGCTCTGATTGTTTTCACTGCAAGACAATTTGCTTCCCTCCTATTTTGCAAGCGATGAAAAATTCAACAGTTTCTTTTTTGTTGTTGCAGAATGGCCTGTCTCCAATCCACATGGCAGCACAGGGGGACCACATGGACTGCGTCAAGCAACTTCTGCAGTACAACGCAGAAATTGACGACATCACACTGGACCACCTTACCCCTCTGCATGTGGCAGCACACTGTGGTCACCACCGCATGGCCAAAGTACTGCTGGACAAAGGGGCCAAACCCAACTCCCGGGCTCTGGTTAGTGACAAGCATACATTGTCATGATACTCTCAGTTTATCAGTTCAGACAAGACAAAGTTGCTTTTTACCTTCGTAGTGATGATAATTGTTCCTTTGCTTTTTCAGAATGGCTTTACTCCTCTGCATATTGCTTGTAAAAAGAACCACATGCGTGTGATGGACCTTCTGCTCAAACACTCGGCATCATTAGAGGCTGTGACTGAGGTAAAGGATCAGGAGGAGCAAAATATAAATAAGAATCACTGATCTAAAAAGCACTCAATGTAAAAGCATCTTCCAGGTGCTTTAATAAATTTAAAAGTTCATTTATAATTCTTCTATCTCTGCGCTCCTTTTCAACAGTCTGGCCTGACCCCCCTCCATGTGGCATCATTTATGGGTCATCTCAACATTGTGAAGATCCTGCTGCAGAAAGGAGCTTCCCCCAATGCCTCCAATGTAGTGAGTAGAAATTTCAACTCATATAATCTGCTCCCATTGTCTTACAGTATTGTTTCTGAATCAGACTGTGTTTTTTTTCTGTTTGTGTGTAAACAGAAAGTGGAGACTCCGCTCCATATGGCATCTCGGGCGGGACACCATGAGGTGGCAGAGTTTTTATTGCAGAATGCAGCACCGGTGGACGCCAAGGCCAAGGTGGAGATTTCACACACGAAAGCACAATCTGCATATCCATGAACTCATGCAAAAGATTCCTCGTAGATACAGTAAATTTTCCGACAGCCTCAGTTTGTTATGTGGTACCTGAAGCACTGAGATCATAGGGGAAAGCTGAGAAATTAAAACAGGATAATGAGGTTGCTGTAGAAAACATTTCAGTTCAGGTGTTTCATAGAGTATGTTAGGTGTCATAATAACTCCCCTCTCCCTGTCCAGGATGACCAAACACCTCTGCACTGTGCTGCTCGGATGGGCCACAAGGAGCTAGTGAAGCTTCTGCTGGAGCACAAAGCCAACCCGAACTCCACCACCACAGCAGGACACACACCTCTACATATCGCTGCCCGGGAAGGCCATTCGCAAACTGTACGCATCCTCCTGGACATGGAGGCTCAGCAGACCAAGATGACCAAGGTAAAGCCAGCCTGCTAACCCCTTTTTCTGTAACATTTGACTATTTTCAAACTGTCAGCCTAAACAGTTACTACGTCATCCTAACACTGTGTCCACTTCCCTGTTGGTGCCTCTGTAGAAAGGCTTCACTCCACTCCATGTGGCCTCCAAGTACGGCAAGGTGGATGTAGCTGAGCTGTTGCTAGAGAGGGGAGCCAACCCTAACGCAGCTGGGAAGGTTAGAAAAATAGGGCTTGGCTGTATGAAAGGAACTGTCAAAAGATGAATAAAGCATGGTTTGATTTACCACAGTCTAATGAACTTTTGATCCTCTTCTTACAGAATGGTCTGACTCCGCTGCACGTCGCTGTACATCACAACAACCTGGATGTAGTTAACTTACTTGTCAGCAAAGGAGGGTCACCGCATAGTGCAGCCAGGGTAAATAAAAAAGAGATACACTCAAGTCTGGACATAATTCAAGCAGAGTGACTTACGATCGTGGACATATTTCTCTAACCACAACTCATGTCCTTTCCCCAGAACGGCTACACTGCCCTCCACATAGCATCCAAGCAGAACCAGGTGGAGGTGGCTAACAGCCTGCTGCAGTACGGAGCTTCGGCCAATGCTGAGTCACTGCAGGGAGTCACACCTCTCCACCTGGCCTCGCAGGAAGGAAGGCCAGACATGGTCTCACTGCTCATCTCCAAACAGGCCAATGTAAACCTTGGCAACAAGGCAAGAAGAAATGATTAAAGAATGAATGATATGTGGCCCGAGTGTTTATTTGGTCTGTAATGAAATGAAACTGTGACTTGATTTGTTTTGTGTTTGATGTCTTTGACACATAGAGTGGATTAACCCCCCTGCACCTGGTGGCACAGGAGGGACATGTTGGCATCGCTGATATCTTAGTGAAGCAGGGGGCTTCAGTCTATGCAGCCACACGGGTAAGACCTTCTTCACTTCATGGTGCTAGAATCAGAAAAACTACCAGACTGAATATTCAGGTTAAGACAGTGTCACCTGGATGTCAATAATCTGTTCTCGGAACAATTAAACCTTGTGTGAGTTTGAACTATTGTTTTATGAAATATTCATGAAACGCTGAACCCCGTATAGGATCAAATCTACATAATGTAATCAAATTACAGCAGAAGGTCATTAAGACACTGGGGTTATGTGACTGATAAAGTTTTTACTGTTCCTCTCCTCCATCAGATGGGTTACACCCCTCTCCATGTAGCTTGTCACTATGGCAACATCAAAATGGTGAAGTTCCTTCTGCAGCAACAGGCCAATGTCAACAGCAAAACAAGGGTGAGTGCCTCCCCCTGGTTTTGTTATAAAACTACAGCAAAATCATCCTGAGCATGAGTCACAGTTACGGTACACTGTGTGAGTAAATACAATTAGAGTCCATTACACAGTTAAAAGCACAAGTTGTGATGATAGCAGGGTGATTTAATGGGCTTTTGTAATGTCTCTAAAGTGTTATCTATTAGCATGTAAAGCAAAGACCGGACATAGAGGATGTAGTGTTTTATGCTCATATTGGGGGGTGGGGAAATAAAATTTCCTTGAAAACATGGTTTACCGGGATATTTACAGTAATCGCTTAAAACTGGTGCTTGTTTATTACACCACACCAGTGACAGCTGAGGCTGGAAGCATTATCTTTTCGTTTTGTCCATCCGTACATAGGTCATTTCCCCATAAATGTCATATCTCTTGCACGCCTTGAGGGAATCTGAAGGAATTTCCTACTTGGACTCAGTGATGAACTAATCAGATGTTGATGGTCAATGGTCACTGGGACCTCATAAAACACAGTTTTTGCCATTTCTCAAGAATCCATATGTTAATTATGACTAAATTTGACACAAATGTCTAATAGGCTAAAATGATGAAGTGATGACATTTTAGATCCAGAAGGTCAAAGGTCACCTCAATGCCTAGACTCAGGAACAGAAGGAGACATATATGGAAAGTGCACCCTGACATGTTGTCAGCAGCATACAACCAGTAGGCAGTAATTCTGGTTATTATATATTCAAATGATGATACATACAAAGTGGTGTGACTATTCTAGAGGGAAAAAGACTATTTGTCACAAATACGTAATAGCACTGTGAAATTCTCTTTTCCCATATCCCAGTTGGGGTTGGACTGCAGGGTCAGCCATGTTAAGGCAACCCTGGACATAGGATTCAGGGCTTTGCTCAAGAGCCCAACAGTGGCAGCTTGGTGGTTTTGGTCCTTTAACTGCCAACCGTCAAGCCACCACTGCCCACTCGCTGGGGCAGAAAAGCTAGCTGATAGATAAGGTTAGATGTAGCTTTCCAACCAACCTCTATCATCAGCAGACTGTTTCTTTATACGTGATAATCAGTTCGATGTTTGGTCAGTTAAATTGTCAGATAACAGCAGCAATTTTATTCAGAAGTTCCAAGAGCCCCAGCAGACTTTGAGATTGCTTGTTTTATCTCACCCTTTGCCTCTCTTGCAGCTTGGTTACACTCCTCTGCACCAGGCGGCCCAGCAGGGACACACAGACATCGTGACGCTGTTGCTGAAGCATGGCGCTCAGCCCAATGAGACCACCACAGTAAGTATGAAGATACATCCCCCTCCTCATCCTCAGCTATAAAGTTTGGTCTTCAAAGATCTGATCAGTGTACTGCTCTCTTTCTGCCAGCACGGTACTTCGGCCCTGGCCATTGCTAAGAGGTTGGGCTACATCTCTGTGATTGACGTCCTAAAGCTCGTCACAGAGGAGACGGTTTCTATGGTGAGAAGTTTAGAAATGCTACTATGAGTTTATGTGATAAATGGAAATACTTTGAGAAAAGTTGAAGACTTTCTCTCTTGCTTTTGCAGACGACCACAGAGAAACATCGCATGAGTTTCCCAGAAACAGTGGATGAGATACTAGACGTGTCTGAGGATGAAGGTACAGCACTAAGATTATTACTGATGACTCAAAACTGTAGGAAACTATTGATGTTTAAATTGGTCACGTAAATATTCATTTTTTTCAACTCATTTTTTTTGCCTTTTGCCCTTTTTTTAGGAATTGCACAGCTAACATTAGGTATGAATGTCTATTTCTTCCTTTGTGCGGCATTCATAGGTCGTTGTCAACAAGTGTGGTGCTCCATTTCAAGCTCACTCCATCTTTGTGCCCCTGCCTCTCTCTCTCTCGTTCCCTCTGTAGTGGTACTCACTGTGATGGTGGCTCTGGTTTCTCATTGGCATGCACCCATAGCACCCATATCTGTAACCTTTATATGTCCCTTCAATAACATCCTCACTCTCTAACTCTCCAGGTGTCTTTTTCTCTCCATGTTCTGACATAAGTCCTAGTTTTTATAGTAACAGTGACAGCTAACACATGGATCATACCTATAAGTACTGCATCCATTACCACTAATATCATACCAAATTCAATAAATCTTAAAAAACCTGCACTGTGAGGTTTTAGAGTTCACAGTGGAGTGGTGCTGTGTGAAATGTGGATGTCTACAGTTGTGTCTACATTCAAATCTGCCTCCATTGTGGTGTTGATCATGTGCCACCTCGTTTTTAACTGTTTTGTGTTGCTGTCGTGTGATCTGTGTTTGTTGTTAGGTCAGGAATTAGAGGAAATGGTGGCTTAAAATTGCTTAAATAGCTATAATGAACATTTTGCATTAAATAAACGTCACATGACGAGAATCTGAAAGGAGTCGGTCGTTGTGATAAACACAAAGAATTATCACCTGACTCAGTAGTTATCCTCAGATTTCCAGCCTCTTTCAGTGAACTGTTCTGGTTTTGCAGCCACTTTTTGGTTAAATTAGGTCGAATTTCGACAGTGATATGCAGCTGTTTTGAGTTAAAAAGAACGATAATAACCCACTGTGTAGCAATTAGCTGTTAATATGTCAGATATTTCTTTCAGGATTTGGTAGACAGCATAAAAGGGCAGTGAATATTGTTTTTAGATTCATCATTTGGACAGAAACAACACCGAAATATAGATCTTGTGATGGGATCGCACTAACCTCGACACATATCAGAATCAGAATCGGATTTATTTCCAAGTAATTTTTTCATTACAAGGAATTTGTCTTGGTCTGTTGGTGCAAAACAGTTAAAACAGCAGATAGCGAAAATAAAATGATATTAAGAAAATAAAGGCAGGAGTGTTTGCACATCAACATATTGATCCCTGAGTACTAACTAGTCATTACTACATCATAAAATGAGTACTCAGTACTCATGAATTGGACCACACCCATCTTCGAGCTCAGCTTTCATTTTAATCTCAACTACATACATGTAAAGTTTTGTGAGTGCATCTTGTACAGTTGTGATGCTATTATGCCACAGTAACACATATGAACTACTTTTTTGTGGTAGTTCCTGCTACAGAAAGTGTGTCCAGGACCACATTTTGCCATGATGTCACACAAAAACAGACTCAAGGTGAAAACAATACTAGCTTTGTTTTCGCCGCTGGTAATAAATTCCATGGTTTCTCTGTATCTGTGAGTGTGTGAATAAGGAGCTGTGATTTATGAGTGATATGTCAGTTCACAGTTCACAGCTCATTTCTGCTGCCCCCAAGTGGCCACACAAATCCCCTATGGTAGGTTTAACTTTTAATTCCTGAAGTTTGCAACGCTGCTGATAATAGTGTCAGCGGATATTATGTCTTGATATATTTAGTCCCCTGATAATTCGACCAACAGATTGTCAGAGTTGCTCTAAATATAGAAAGTAGCTGAGTCGCCATCTTAAAGACACATCACATATCCGGATTGGTAAAGTGATACTGGCAGGTTACGTGATGCACACTCGTGCATATGGTAACACTTTGCCTGCACAACACACACATGGTACACAAGACAGGGAATATACAGGACATGAGCTGACTCATATGAACCTGTGGGAAGAGCTCTCACAGAGTCAAACATAGTATAATGACACCTACGACATCACTCTGGCTGCAGACCTCGTACAGACACCAACTCCCACAGGCTGTGCTGATACGGTTACAAATTCACACACACAGGGAAGACTCCCTGTCGCTGCTGGTGAATTCTTGAACGTTATCGCCTTTTTTGGTGGGTAAGTAACCGAAACCCACCTCGACTCACATCCAGATATGCCGTTTGTTCAAAGGGGAGTAGAGAACAGCTTGTGCTGGTGTAGTAGAGGAACGATGCTGTTCTGACTGTCTCTGTGCTTGTAGTCATGTGTTTTAGAGCAAATCTTATCATACATCACTCTCTGAAGCAGCTGATCTCTAAAGCTCCCACTTCAGTAACTGTTTATTCTGTCGACAACAAATTTTCAGAATGAGATTATGCTGATGCATGCTCTCATCAGAGATAGTGCACTGTGCATATCTGTCATGTTTTCGTCTGGTCCAGTCTGAAGTCTACATTTATAAGGTTTCCTCTTTTACTTCTATGTAGTAATGGTCAAAAGTGTTGGACTCAGCAGCCTGAGACTACACCTGACTATTGTTTATGTCCTCGTACTCTATTTGCTTTATTATTTTGCCAATAGCATTAACAAGGCCAGTGTAAAGAAGACTGTCACTGATGTTTCATTTCACCAGTCTAACCCCGACATAACAGAACCATCATCTAAATCCTGGGTTGTCATGTTGTCTAACCCCTCTAACCACCAGTTAACAATCTCTTTCTTTTGTTTTCTCTCTTTCTCTTGTGCTGTTTCACCAACCTGACCACGGTCTGTTCGCTCTCTTTGGCATGTTGTTCTCTGAAGGAGAGGAGCTCTTGGGGACAGAAGGGGCCAGGTACATGAAGATGGATGACATGAAAGACCATGATGACGATTTCCTCTCCCCCAAGAAATCACTGGAGTACGAGAGAGGGCTGGGCACAGCGTAAGGGGGGCTGGGTGGGGAAGCAGGGGAGAGAGCCAAGCTAGTAGCCATGAGCTAATAGGTGGATGGAGAGAAGAGGAGGCACCATAGACACACACTAAACACCAGGCTGAACACTGGGGAGGAGCTCAGATGTAAAGAGATGTCATCAATCTGACTTGTTTTTTTCTCGTTTCGTACAACAGGAATTACTCGCCAGCCATTCCCAGGATTCCTCGTGTCTCTCCAGAGACTGTCATCCTGAAAGAACACGAGATAGATCAGGTACTGTACAGAGCACTATGACTGTGGTACTGAAAATGTTAAAGGGCTGCACCAGGGATCTTTTTGCACTTCCAGAATATGGCCAAATGGTCAAAATGGAAGCTGCAGAGACAGCTACAATATACCATTTTGAATAAAACTTTTAAATTTACACTTAAAGGTGACCCTCTTTGAAAGCACAGAAAGTGATGTGGCCATTTTCAATTCTTTTTTTTGTTTTGTTTTTGTGGCATGACATAAATTTTAAATGGGAATCCCTGCTTTACTACGTCAAATTATGTGTAATATGTCACCATAGCCTTGTCAATACTCTCTCTGATAATCACATGACAGTAGTATAATTTATAGAACATTATTTTATGCACCGTTGAAGAATCACTTTATCTTTCTCTCTGCTGTAGCAACACACTCCACTTCCACTGCCCAAAGAATACGACGAGGACTCGCTGATTCCCAGCAGCCCGGCAACCGAGACGTCAGACAATGTCAGCCCAGTCGCCAGTCCCATACACACAGGGTCAGCACAGTGAGCACAGAGGAAAACCTTTTATTTCACTTAATCTCTGTTCAGTATCTGATCAGGCAGCTGATTGTCACAATCTTTGTACAACAACAGGTTCCTGGTTAGTTTTATGGTGGACGCTCGGGGCGGTTCCATGCGAGGCAGCAGGCATAATGGTCTGCGTGTCATCATACCTCCACGGACGTGTGCTGCACCCACCCGCATCACCTGCCGCCTGGTGAAGCCGCAGAAGCTGACCAGCCCCCCTCCGCTGGTGGAGGGAGAGGGGCTGGCCAGCAGGATCATCTCCCTGGGTCCAGCCAGCATGCAGTTTCTGGGGTGAGAACAAAACGCATTGACAGTCAGTTTGTTAGTGCATTTGATTTATTGTTTTCAATTTGGTGATGAAATTATCATCCCCACTGGAGGTAATTTTCTATGATTTGATGCACCATCTTCAAAATATTGTGCTTTTTATGACTCACATTATGACATTGTGTAATTTTTCTCTAGTTTTTCATATTATCAGTTCCAACAGGCTCAACAATAGTAGAATAGCCTGCACACTGATGAAAGCAATGCCCGTTTCTTGAATTGATTTATATGTTTTGTATGCATTTTTGTGTAATTCCAGACCAGTGATTGTGGAGATCCCCCACTTTGCTGCTCTGGGTCGTGGTGACCGGGAGCTCGTAGTGCTGAGGAGCGAAAACGGATCAGTGTGGAAAGAACACCGCAATCGCTACGGTGACGAAGTGCTAGAAACAATTCTCAACGGAATGGATGAAGGTGAGAGTTTAACCTCAGATGGACACTCACACACGTCACTGGGTGGCGTCACTTTGTCAGAAATATAACCGTGTCTTCTCTCCCCAGACTTAGAAAGTCAGGAGGAACTGGGAAAGAAGCGAATCCGCCGCATCATCTCTACCGACTTCCCCCTTTACTTCGCTGTCGTGTCACGAGTGCAGCAAGAAAGCGACCTGATCGGTCCAGAGGGCGGTTCGCTGACAAGTAAACTGGTGCCGATGGTCCAGGCCACTTTTCCTGAGACGGCGGTCACCAAACGAGTCCGCCTGGGGCTGCAGGTGAGATGGGACGATGAGGAGAAGGAAGGAGAGCAAAGACAGAATCGTTAATGCCTGAGTTGCCTGAAAAAAAAAAGCATGTTGGATTTACTTTGATTGATCGTGGAATGACCTGATCATATCAGCACTTGTGCCAAGTTTTCCTGATTTCATTTTCTGATATTGTTTGTTTTGCTTGTCACATTTTTAGAGGACCTTTTTGCCTTTTATTTGATCCATTGCATGCACTTGACACCTTCATACAACAGCGGACTGCTCATTCAGTGCTGATATTGTTCCTGTTTGTTTTGTCTTTAGTGACGTCTTTCTCACTAATGTATTTATGTCACTGGCAAGCCCTGTACTTCACATTTAGTATATTGAACACATTTATTTTAGACATCTAAGATATATTTAATCTTCTGCTTTCTTGTTTTATCCAGCAAAGACTATGTATGTATTTTCCAGTGGTTTTGGTATCATTAATGTCTATAAAAATGTGCTGAAAGGCTTTCTGTTTAGAAGAACATAAATCTTTCTCTACACAAAAAGGAGCAACACCTGAGCATGTGAGCTTCAGACATTTTTTTTTTTTTAAAGATTTATTTTTGGCCTTTTATGCCTTTATTGTATAGGACAGTGGATAGAGTCGGAAACGGGAGAGAGTAGGGAAGGACATGCAGTAAATGCCCGAGGTCAGAATTGAACCCAGGACAGCCGCTATGCCTTTGCACTTGGGTCACGCGACATAACCATTTGGCTATTGGGGCGCCATTGCTTCAGACATTTTTAATTGTATTTGTATCACTGTTTGTTGAAGCTTTTGGCCCTCTTTAGTGTGTATGGCTGCACTTTTCAGGTCACGTTTTCTCAAACATACACACCAAAGACAAGAGAGATAATAAAATAATTTAACACACAGAGTTTGACAGTCAACTTGTTTATAAAGGTGCTTTTCTGCGCTTTTTCCCCCCTGCTCATCCTGTCAAATCAAACCACTTTCTTTACACAAACATCCCCTCATGATTTAGCCCCTCAAAGTCTTATGTCCTTCCCAAACATCCTGTTTCAAATCAAGGAATTAATGATACCGTTTCACTGGACTGTTAACTGTAAGATTAAAATCAGAACATTTGGGCCTTCAATTCTTTAATATGGTTAAAGTGCAGATTGAACTCTAAACTAAAGCAACAATCCAGTCAACAGTCATAAGATTTTATTTATTTTGGCACATTGGTTCTTTTCATTCATACCATTATTAAGGTTTCTAAACAAAAACTACATTAAATGTCATCTTTTCCTCCTTGTGGATATATCTGTTATATGTTTTCTCAGATTTGCTGACTTGGGATGTCAAGGTTCTGTTTGCATGTGATTTATTATTTAATGACACTTTGAATATCCCCACTGTTTCCTGCTCTACTGTTTTGCATGCTCTTTCTCCTGGCAAGATTGTATTCCTGCTCAAACCTCTGTTTGCATTAATTCCTATTTTAACAAACTTTAAAAATGTCTAATTCAAAATCTTCTATTAATACGTAGGTCTGGTTTTAATTATCAGATGAAAACTTGATATTCCAATGTCAGAGTATTTTTCAGTAAATCAAAATGAACGATGGATACAGTGTGAATGGACCTTCGACTGCATGTTTAAATGTCCTTTAGACACATGAATGAATTTATAATAAACTAAATATGTCTTGTAGACTAACATGCTACCACACATCCTGTAACCTCTAAGAAAATAGTGAATGTAACTGAATGTAAGTCAAATAGAAATTGTTATAATATTCAGAAACAGATTTATTTCAACTATTTCACAACTATTTTTTAGGAACTTATCTATTTAACTAAAATGTTATGGTAGTAATGATGTCTTGAGTGGCCTTGTGAAAAGCCACAGTGCCTTTTTTTCTTTGATATCTCTTTTGTATTAATGATTGTAAAAGATCATGTTAACACACATTGTCACATTTCACAATAAAAAAGCTATGAAGTCATACAACCAATTTGTGTTGCTATTGTTTTTCCAAATGTTTTGTTTCAACTACAGGACATTTTATTCACTGTGGACTTCTCTCTCTCTTTCTCTTCAATTTTTCCTGATTTGGTTGTCCTCGCTTTTACCCTTTTTTCTTTTTCCATCGCCTCATTATCCATCTACTATTATCTCAATCTACCTGCTGTCCTGTTATCCCATCATCTTTTTTTTAAATCTCCATTGCCTCCTCATGTTTCCCTCTTTTGTGTTATTTCCTTTCTTCTCACACATCATCCACCTGTGCCCCCGTCACATGCTCCCTCTCTCCATCGTTTACTTTCAACCTCAGGCTCAGCCGGTTCCAGATGAGCTTGTGGCAAAGCTGCTGGGTAACCAAGCAAACTTTAGCCCCGTGGTCACTGTGGAGCCTCGGCGGCGCAAGTTTCACCGACCCATCGGCCTGCGTATCCCCCTGCCCCCATCCTGGAGGGACAGCCCTCGAGACTCTGGGGAGGGCGACACCACCAGCCTGCGTCTGCTCTGCTCAGTCATAGGTACTGCATGTATGTTCATTTCAATGGGAGCAGATTACTTTCATGGCAATTAAGATTTACTGTATGGTGCAGAAGTGCTCATTTACAGCGGAGAAACATGTCAGTGCCACAGCTGGATTAAAAAATGCTTGTTGTGTTTTGTAGAAACCTGCCTTCATGAGACATTATGAGTGTTGATCACTCAGTTTGCCTTTTTTTCCTCTTGACTCCCAGGTGGTACAGCTCCAGCCCAATGGGAGGACATCACTGGCACCACCAAGCTTGTCTATGCTAGTGACTGCGCCAGTTTCACAACCAATGTTTCGGCACGGTAAGTTCACTTCTCAACATGCTGTAAAAACGTGTTTGTTTTTTTAAGTATTTGCCATCTTAAACCTGTTCAGCAATGCAGCTTGAATGTGATTAATGAAGACAGAGTAGATTTATATGCAACACTGTGATTACATATGATTGCCTCCTCTCAGATTTTGGCTGGCAGACTGTCCTCGGACAGCTGAGGCCGTCTCCTTTGCCAACCTGCTCTATAGAGAGCTGTCAGCTGTACCCTACATGGCCAAATTTGTGGTGTTTGCAAAGATGAACGAGCTGCGCGAAGGCCGTCTGCGCTGCTACTGCATGACTGACGACAAGATGGATAAAACTCTGGAACAACACGAGAACTTCACAGAAGTGGCTCGCAGCAGAGACATAGAGGTCGGTTGAGTATTTCCACATTATTGGTTAAAAACCTCAGACTCATTATGTGTGTTTTAGCTTTGACTAATGCCTCTATGACTTGCAGGTGATGGAGGGAATGCCGCTTCACCTGGAGTGTTCAGGGAATCTGGTGCCAGTGAGGAAGGCCACACAGCAGCCTCGTTGCTTCAGCTTCCAGGCCTTCAGAGATAACCGACTTCCTGTCTCTGTTAAGGTGTTACCTCCTGGATTTCCTCAGTTTTATATTCTTTGCTGTTCGCTATTACCCTGTCAGATCTGTCTCCACTGTACTCATCCTTGCTTTGCCTGTTTCTAAGGTGAGAGACAGCAGTAAAGAGCCCACCGGGTTTTTGTCTTTCCTGCGTAAGACCACCAAGTATGAAGACAGCCAACATGTGCTCTGCAACCTCAACATCACCATGCCTCCATGTATCAAGGTAAAGCTCTCAGAGCTATGAAGAAGGCACATGCACTGTATTTAATTACTGTGACTTTCTTGAGATGTCTGACTTTTAATGTGTTTGCTTGCAACTGGCAGATTGTTGGAAGTGAAGACCGGAGGCGAACTCTGACCCCGTTGGCTTTAAGAGAAAGATACAGCGCTCTAAATGAACCTGCTATGGGTACTGAACCGATTACATCTACTTATTTTACTAATTGTAAGGCAACATGTAATTGCATTTTTATCATGCTATTCATTCTACAACATATGCAGAATACATCTCATCTTCATATTTAATAAAGTCACATGTCAGGGTTTTAGATGTGCTCTGATTTCTGCAGCATCGATGAGTGCCATGGAGAGGACAGAGCTGAAGATGGCTGTGATTGCAGAGCAGTTGGGACTGAGCTGGGCTGGTGAGTGAACAGTGAGAATTTACTGAAACCATCCATGTTTATCTTGTGTCTGACAAGCTTGCCTAGCACGGCGCTGATCAAACAAAGCTATAACATGGTACCCAGCCAATGAAACTAATTATTTTCTGCTTCCCTGCCAAGAGCCATAGCTATTTTACAGAGAGAATATTCCCCTTCCTCTGGATAGAGCTTCTGAGAAGCAGTGAACCATTTCAAGACTCAGACTGTGTGTGCTACAACAGCATGACTCATGCACTAAATGATATAAATATTTCCCTTGCTTACTGGATCTTCTTGGTCTCATTTTCTAAACAGAGTTGGCACGTGAGCTTCAGCTCAGTGTGGATGACATCAATAAGATCCGTGTGGAGAATCCCAACTCCCTGCTGGAGCAGAGCTCTGCACTGCTCAACCTGTGGGCCACTCGAGAGGGCAAGAGGGCCAAGAGTGAGTCGATGAGATCTGAGTTTGCTGCAAATTTCTCTAATCCCCTCCCTCTCTTTGCCCCTTTAATCCAGTCAAAGTTAGATTGTTGTAATTGCTGGCAACTCCTCCCTTCCTTCTCTTTATTCTCGTCTGTTGGTGTCTCTTCTTCATGTGCTTTCACTGCAGTGGAGAGCTTATACACAGCTCTGAAGAGCATCGACCGAATGGACATCATCAATATGTTGGAGGGCCAGCCGCCTCAGCCCGTGAGACAAGGCTCCCGTGATCTCAGCAGACGCCGACACAACGAGAGAGAGCACCTCTCCCCTGGTATGACCAATGGTAAGCTCCCTTCCCCAGATCCCACGATGCAGCCCCTTCCCATCGTCCCTTTTGCCTTGACCCCAAGCCACTTTTCCAATAAACATACATCCTCCTTCCCAAAAATCCCCAGAAGGTAAAGTGAAGTTTCCGTCTGAATTCTCTCTGATGTCCCCGTGTCTTTCTCATTTATTATTCCTTATGATGCTCTTGTGTATGAACGCTGCCACAAACGTCAAACTTTTGCAGGATTTTGCCTCAGCAACATGCAGAGGGACTCAGGACACTCCTACTGTACTGCAACCTCTGTAGAGTCTTTGGCTTTACATTTATCATTGTGTTCATTTACCACAATGGAAGGTCAAAGAGAAATGCAGTGAAGTATACAGAAAATGATGAATGTTGGCGGGGTTTACCGGTTTCCTAGACTATCTTCAGTGGAGTACTGGTGTAGTTATTCCACACAGAGGTAAATAAACTATCCTATCATGAATAGTTTATTAGTCTTTTTATTGTTTGTTAGGTAATTAAGATGTGCTTAACTCAGTCACCTTATAGTATATGATACTATTTTAGACTCTTATGCACCATTTAAAATTTAAATGGACTATAATTTAGCATGATAATCTGTCATACATGATCAGTCCACACAGATCATAGGTATAGCCTAGCAGATCTGGCCTTCTAACCAGTTGTCAGTCCTCAGTCTTTTACTCCTTTTCCTCATGGTTTTCTTCACACATGCATATCCTACATCTTATTGATTCCATTTTCACCTCTGGACTGGTGTGAGCCCCCTTTTCTTCCTGGACTGGCTTCTCCTCTCTGTATCCCGTGCAGATGATGAGTTAGTCGGACAGGTGACAGGTCCTCTCTGTGAAAACTGGAGCAATAATCAGAGATGTAACAATGCATACAGATGTGACCATGACGGTCAAAGGGTGAAAAGGGAGACGCTCAGATCACAGCTGCAGTGAATCTGATTACCGTGTATCTGTCTTCTCTGTCTATCTGTCCGGCTATCTGCCTCCCAAAGGCTGTTCCCGCTTTGACCTGGTGGCTTCAAATATCGGGATATTGTGTCTTTGTCCTTATTTTACAGTGGTAGCAGATTTCAGGAGGCTTATGACTTACTGGATCCAGTTTAGTATATCTTAAAGGCACAGCAGCCAAGTGCAACGCCCAGCCTGACTTTTTAGTCCATGAATAAAATTAGTCAATGAATAAAATTACTAATAAATGAAGCTAAATAAATAAATGCTCAAAAACTGAATACTGAAATAACTATGATGCCACACAGTTAAAATACATATTGTGGTCGGCAGTGAAGGACAAAACATTTATTTTTGATTTCTTTTAAATGGATTCACTTCTAAATAGTTTATTTATTTCTTAATTTGTTTAACATGTTAATTTATTTATGTATTTATTAATTTTATATTAAAGAAAACAGTAATTTGCTTTTCCCCCACATGTTAAATGAGAAGATGATATGAGTCTCATGTCAGTCTGTTAAATAAGAAGCCACAGCCAGCAGCTGGTCAGCTTAGCTTAGCTTAGCTTAGCTTAGCTTAGCTTAGCTTAGCTCAGAGACTAGAGAGAGGAGGTGTGCCAGACCAGATTAATGTTCTGCCTAACTATACCAAGGTACCCAGTTAGATGTTGATCTCCGGTGTATACAATAGCCCAGAATAAATTGTGGCCTAGGCCAGGCATACACTCCCAGTCCAGGTAATACCAAATTGTGTTTTTTCATAAGAAAGTGTGTATTTCAATGAGTGCAACATAAGTTGGAAAACATACATTTAAAATATAACATGATGCTGCAACAAAGAATATCGACGCCAAATGTTCCAAAATGCAAAAAAAAATTCTTTTTGACTATTTCACAATCAGGGGTACCACTTCTTTTGGGAAATAATTTTGGTGAATCACATCAAAGCTATTGGCAATACAATTTTTGGATTGGATTTTTTTGCCTTTATAGAGCTTCAGAAGTTTCCATAGCAAAGTATGTCATAAAAAAGTCAAAATCTTGTCAGATTAGACAGAATATTTAGCTGTTAAAATGTGGGCCTTTGTGAGCATATTATTTGTATATTATCTTTTATTTATTAATACAAATGGCTTTGTAAAAATTTCACAGCAAGGTACCATAATTAAACCAAAGCAAAAGTAAACTGGACTAAGCTAGAATATACCCAGGTATAAAAAAAGGCCAGCCTACTTTAACCCCCGGTATATTTTGGACTATTCCGTCTGCTTTGTCCTGGCACTATTTTTGGCAAAGTGCAGTACTAGAAGTTTCTTGGCAACAAGTTACTGTGCCAAGAAATAATGCAAACCACAGCTTGTCATTTTAAACTAACTAGATACACCCCTGATCTTAAGAGTCAGTTGTATAATTAGATTAATGTTCAGACAGAACCAGGTTAACTTTTCCCTTCTGTTTTCAGTGTTTATGCTAAGCTAAGCTAACTGGCTGCTTGCAGTAGCTTCATATTTACTATACAAACATGAGAGTGGTATCATTCATCTTATCTAATGCTTGGCAATAAAAGGAAACACATTTACATCCAAAAATGTTGAATTATTACTTAAAGTCAGGTTCCATCCTTTCCTGCGAGAATCCTATTTCTCATTATCGGCAAAGTAGTGCTTTTACAGAAAAAGTTCCTTTCTTTTCATCTGTAGGATTTTACTTATCAGTTTTCCTTCATAGTTCTTGGGCACCTCTACTGTAGGTAAGCAAACTTCTGAGGTTTATTCAAAATTAATTCCAGGTTAGAGGATAAAAAATACTCTAGACGATAATACAGTAAGATCTCTTCTACTAGACTTCTTAAAGGGGGCATCTAAATTCTGTCTGCCTGTTGTTGCATGAGGAGTAGTCTCTTTAGGGTTAATGTTGGTGCACTGAATGTCCTTTTGGGAGCCCTGTTTTCATTCCCTGTGAATCTGTCCCTCTCTATGTGTTTCTCTGGACATGTCATCTGCAGCCTAGCCGCCCTACTCTTCCTCCTTCTCACTCCTCTCCGAACTCTGACCTCATGCCGACCTCATGTTGACCTCTGACCCATATCTTTAGCTTTTGTTTTTTTTGCGACTAGTGCATTTTTCTTTACATTTATTTACTCTTGAAAACCCCACCTTTTTAAGTGTCCGCTCTGTGACAGACCCCTCACACAGACTGTGTACTCAGCACCCACTGGGAGGGGGGAGGTGACCCTCGCTCTCTCTCACTGTTTCTGTCTGTGTTCATCACCCTATTTTATATTCCTCTATTTCTCTCTTGCTGCCCTTCTCTCTTTCCCTCCCTACTCTTTTCCTGTCCCTTCTTTCCCTGCCCTCCTGCATGTCGGCATGTACACAAGACTCTCATTGCTCGACTCCCTCTGCGTTTGCATGGACACACTGGGACGGGGAGCAGCAGTAACATTGGCATGCCGGAGATAAGGCTTCAAACACTGCATTAAAGCTGCTTGACCGACAGACATGTGTCTCTGCATGGCATGCATACTGAGAATGATCCTACAGTCTGTCTCTGTTACTCCTCAGTGATCTGTCCTAACGGGGTTAAAAAAAGGCTACAGACCTTTTTTGTGAACTGTGACTCGCGTCTGCTCTGTTCATGTATGAATGCTGTGGTTGTTTTGTGTGATTCTACGTAAACTGTCCATCTTATTTTGTGTGAAATATATACGTTTTTATTGACTCTGTGAGTGTCATATGATGGTCAATCTGACATTGTCCCTCCTCCTTATTGTAAATGTGCTTATTGTTTACTGTGAACTGTCAAATCAGTCTGTGTGTGTGTATCAGTGTGAGCGTCTTCATGTGTGTTTTAATTTGTAAAATATAAGTGTTTTGTGGTTTCCATATACATGTTTGCCCAGTGTGTCTGGGCAAAAAGAGTGTTATATATTTTTTATGTGTGCTTCACTGCCTTGTTTTTCTGTGTTTTTTTCTGTGTTTCAGTAAGGGGGTGGGTCAAGAAGTCACAGATACATCTTTCATAGTTCACACTCACCATTCACCTCAATTTCAGTGTTTTATAGATAGCTTTCTTTTACCATCATGTCCGAATCTACTGACATGGAGAGAGGACTGACAAATTCATGGCAAACTCGAAATTTGTGTTGTTTCACCAAAAACAGACCCATGACACATAATCATGGCTTCGGGATCGGATATACCGGATATTTCATAAACATATCACCAAATCTATATTTCCAATATATGGTCCAATATATGCACCAAAAAATGTGTGCAGGTACTAGTAAAGTGACTGTTTTTTCTCCAGAATATACTTTGCTTTTCTGTATCAGATATTCACAACAGGCAAAAGGCAGATAATTTTGTGAATGCACTGAAATGAGATTTTAATGATATTATAGCTTTAACTGGTTTTTTTTTCTGCTGGTGATATAACTCAGATTTAAACTGCCAGTGTACCAACAGATATAAAGCAGCATTTAAACTTAAACAAAATGCCATTTGAGCTTTTGTGACTGAGGCCCCTGAAACGTTTAAAGCAGTACAGTAGCACAGGAATATAATAAAGTTCCTCAGCAATGAACATCAAAAGACTCCTGTGTATTGCTGTTTGTACAGCTTAATTTTGTCTGTGTTTTTTTCGTGTTTTTTTTTTACACATATCTTCACGAGACAAAGCACTAACAAAATGATATATATTCCTCATTAATAGTTTCTACAGACAACTGACAGCAGTTTGGAAGGTGAAAGAGAAAGTAGGACAAGGGGTTTATTTTGCTGCTCGGTGTCTCAAATATCTCCTGCACTCTCAGCAGTAGTCTGCTGCCAGCCATGAATCAAGTTACACCCTTTGCCCTGCACAGTTTTCTCATCACTATACAGTATACACATACAGTCAGCCTCTCTCTCTCACTCTGTCTTGTATGCATACACATGACCATGCATTAGGGAAACTGTCGCCTCCTCTTGCTGTTCTCTACATACTGTATCCCTACATCTCCAGTTTCATCCCCTGGTTAATATACTTCTTAGTAATATGTTATCGTCATACTGCCAGTCACACTTTGCTTTACCTACATTGCCATTCATCAAAATGTTCACATAAATTATTCACCTAGGTCAGGGTCATTTTCAGAATGATTGATTCAGAGGGTTATAAAACATATTATTTGTATATTTGCAGGCTAAAAGTGCACTCCTTGTTGTCTTCAACTGGTTTTTTCTTTCTTTTTGAGCATATTGTTATCTCAATAAAACAAAAACAAAAAAAAATCATCCCTGCTGTTGTGACATTGTGCTCTATCGTGCCAGGTCTGGTTTCACAAGAAAATGTTGTTACCAGTGGTGTTCAAGTAACAGCTGTAGGAGTGACCTGAGTCCACAGCACATTAACAGTGTGCAGTTTTACTCACTGATAAAATTGCACAAATAAATTTTTTTGTTTGAGGCAGCAACTGTGTGGCTTTCACAACAGAAGAAAAATTGAAGTCTGCTTTAATTGTGTTTGCATAAATACTATCAATACTATACGTTCTATGTTTATATAGCCGTGGTATATTGAATGCATTATAATAAATGTTTGTGTCAGTGAGAGAAGAAGCAGTTGTGTGGAGCGAGCTGGTGTGTGTGTGTGTGTGTGTGCACTCGAATGTGAGGAGAAAATGAGATTGCCTGCGTGCATGCAATCCAGCCTGACAAAAATATTAACCTGCCTGTTTCTGAGTGGGTTTGAAAGCATGCATATATGAGTGTGAGTGTATGTGCGTGACAGTATGAAGACAGAGAGTGTGTGTCCCTGCTGGACAGGTGTCAGTAATCCCTCTCCGTCTCCCTGCAGGTGGCAGCCAGCAGAGCAGCATCAGTCACTGCTGGGTTCGAACCTCAGTCTCAGTCTCTCGGTCCGTCTGGCTGTGTCTGCTGCTGCTGCCGCTGCTGCTCTCACTGTCAGCCCTGGCTGATTGAGCTTGACAACCCCTCTTTTAAAAGCTGCCCTTGCTCTCTTGTCCTAAGCTCCTTGCACCTTTATTCTAGCTCCTATTGTCTTGGCCCTCCCCCTCTCTCCCCCCGCCCCACACCTTTCCCATTTGTCCCTTCAGCCTCCTCTACTCCTCCCCTAGATGCCCAGCTCCTGGGCAGGGGCACTTACCCCCTCCCAGGGTCCCGATGCTGTGGGGGTGAGGTGGGGAGCGAGGCGGGGGGCCGGGTGTCAGTGTGCCTCTCTCTGTCCCGCTCCAGGTTATGGGCTCGCGCAGGAAGAGCTTCTCTCGCCGGCCTCCATGCAGTACAGCCTGCCCTCCCCGTTGGGTGCTGAGCCTTACTGGCAGGAGGTCTCCAGTCTGGACTGTGCACCCATTGCCACCACAGAAGAAGACACCCTGATGGAGATGTCTGATGTGCAGGTGTGGCCCTCAGGCAACAGTCCCTCCTTGGTGCCTGTGGAGGACTCCTCGCTCGAGTGCAGCAATGCTGACGATTCAGAAGGTCTGCTGGGGCTGCCGTACGGAAGTCTGGGTCGGCCGGCCAGTCAGGCCAGCGCAGCCAGCGGAGGGGGTGTTGTGCTGAGTGGCTCCATTGAGCTGCCCGAAGACGATTCAGAGATGGGCGTTGACTCGCTCAGCACGACCACGCCAGCCTCACTTGGGGGCACCATCGCTGGGATCAATCTTAACGGGCTGAACAATGGTCAGGGGTCAGAGGCAAGTTCAGAGGCATCAGCAGTCACAAGCACGACTGGTGGTGACGGAGCTGGAG